>JAUTBT010030802.1:0-18905 GCA_032361225.1 Lepetodrilus schrolli | reverse complement strand
CGGAATGTTTTCTCAATGTTAAAGATGGGAGAAGAAAACATGAAATAAAAGGGGGGTGCGGGCGGAAATCTTTCCGCAGAATAACGCATCAATAAAAAAGATAAACAACATGGAAATACGGAAAGTAGATGTTTTTACATGTCCGTATTTCCTTCTTGTTGAATGTTTGTATCGTTTTGGAAAACATGGAATTCTGATAAGTGAAAGTTGTTGAATCGCTGACTGTAGTGATATACTCGCAATTAATGTTATTCCCACCAATAAGTTTTAACACAAAGTTTATTATGGTGGTGGAAACTGGCTACGCCAGGATAAATAATAAAGTTTATCAGCAAGTATTATAGGTGCACTTCAAGTATCAACTTACAAGGACATTTTCTAATTACATACACTTTAATAGTTCTATTTAATGCATAAATTATATTTTTGTTGATCTCTAAATTTAACACTAATTTTCGATGGCTGTATTGAATCTTGTACAAAATCATTTTTGAATTATTATCAGAGATGTAATCTTGGTAGTGCCATAATAATGCATTGTAGTGTATGTCTGGTACTGTTCACAGTCAGCTGATTTATGATGGACACAAGGAAATGGCGGCACAGTTTGCCAGTGTTACCAAGCCCTACCCAGCCTGTCCACCTTCAGACCGACTGCTAAAGTTGATGAAATGGGGTCTCAAGATTGAAGATGGTAAGATTTATCAAAATATGGTTAAAATCCTTGCTTCAAGATAAGTTCATTACTACGGGATGTAGTTCATATGCTTACTGCAACAATCATTACTATGGGAGTTGCATGTTTACCCGTACCGTAAAATGACATCTACGAAATAAATAGAATCTCGCCCTCATGTCTTGGAATATCAAATATGTCAACACTTGTCGTTGATAGTTATTAAATCCTTGGCAAAGACTTGGATTTAATCATTTTCACAACTCGTGTTGATATATTTGATATTCCAAGACAATTGGGTGAGATTATCTATATCTCTTGCAGAACAGAACGAGTCTAGACAGCTGACAGCCGAGATGGTGGCCCCGGGATCTGGCATTGATCTGGAGTTTGAAACAGAAGGTACGTAACCAATGGATGCATGTCTCACTTCTAACTTGGATTTCCTCTTCCACATTTCTGAATGTACTTTTAACATCTGCCAGTATTATTGTTAAGGACGTGTTAGGATCTATACATGTATCAATCCCTACAGTACCTCAACCTGTGTCATCATGTATTGGTGAAATTTTCCCGCTGCGATGTAAAGCAGTAATTCATTCATTCATCTGTCTGTTTTCGTAATATGCAATTTTCTTTTGAAAGTTACCAGTAGATATTTCTTTTTATGACAGTCCAGACCATATCAGCAGAGGCCGCCCTGTACGAAACATGCTACGTAACCGCACACAAGGGACCCTGCCGCTCGGCAGCCTTCCATCATACAGGTACTACTGTACTAAGTTTGTGTCTTCCTTTTTAATGATCAACTTTATGTATTTCACATGTTAACCTAAGTTTGTCATATTTATTATATTATTTGTAAGAAATGAATTACTGGCCACTGTTGACAGGTCACATTAAAATGTATTGTCTGTGGTAGTCTTCATGAAGTAGGCACACAAAAGGTAATTGAAGCTATCATAAAATATTCCTGAATCACAATGTTGTAACTGTCTGCTATTTTCAACAGGCCAGCTTATCGCCACCGGCTCAGAAGATGCCTCCATTAAGGTTTGTAGACAGACTTCTTTAATGGTTTGTGTATCAATATTGGATTTGGAAAGACTGCAACCATATCCATGATTAGCTTACTGGTATTTCTCAAATACAGTAATTATTCTCCACCCTCCCAAAGAATCTTGCTGTGTAAATGTTACCTAATATCATTCTCGCTGAATATTGTAGTCATTAGATTAAATTTGAGATGTTAGTTGAGACTTTTCTTTCTGTCAACTTTCCACAATTTTGGAATAATAAAACTTTGAAAGTTGAAATAAATAATTCCTAGTTTGATACAAGTACTCAATTTTTTGTTTAAAATTTACAAAATATCTTTATGTTTTAGATTTTGGACGTGGAAAGAATGTTGGCCAAAAGTGCCACCCCTGCTGAGATTATTGCCATGGAGACACCACAGCAGCAGATGGAAAACCACCCAGTCATCAGAACGCTGTACGACCACACAGGGGTATGTCATTCTCACACTGTTGTACTGGACTTGTGTCGTATGAAAGTTGCATCTGCTGTCGGACAATCATCACGTGGCTAATAAAGTGGCACCCAAATTTAGGCATGGCTGTATTCTGATTGGCTGGTGGGTATTACCACGAGACTTGACATCTCGCGATACTGCTTGATCTTTATTGTTTATTATTTGTTCAGTGTTCTGTTCCGGTATGACCCTGTTTCTGGTGTTGTTTTCAGGAGGTGACATGCATGGATTTCCACCCGTACCACCAGATCCTGGCCTCCGGTAGTACCGACTACAGCATCCGCTTCTTTGAGTTCTCCAAGCCGTCTGTGAAGAAGGCCTATAAGAGCATGCAGGTAAGTTGGTGATTTCATTTGTTGCCATTCACAGATCAAACACGTCGCAAATGGGTGAAAGATTCCCGCAGCGACGTTAAAATCCATAATCACTCACTCGCAGATCAAACCATTAGTTCAACTACATTAGTTCCATTTAGGAAAACAACTAAATTTAAATTAAATTTAATTTCCCATTTAACCATGTTCTAATCAAAAAAAGCCTTGGTTATCCGTTTACATTTATATCAGATTTATATACAATATGACATGCACATGGCAAAAGATATTTTCAATACTAATATATGGTGATCTATGTGGTGTATCTGTCTGAGGTGTACACCATGTGCTCCGAAATATTTCGAATGTGAATCAAATTGTCAGGTGAGCTACGAGCCGCTGATGTTTTAGTTTGTGTATTTCAGGAGGCTGCCAAAATTCGGTGTATGAACTTCCATCCATCTGGCGACTTCCTGTTGGTTGGAACAGAACATCCCACCTGTAGGTTGTTTCCAGTCGTACTGTGAACTATCACACACATGATGTTTAAGCTTGTCACATCACGGCTGTCTCAATAGTTTGTTTAACATTTTTCTCGTGACCTCTTTCTGAAGAAGCCATGAGATAAACTATTCAGTTATGTTCGAACAGTGATTTTTAATTACTGTAAATCAGGAAATTAATGCGTCACTAATTTAATGCGACCTCAAGCTTTTAGACATAAATGCGACAACAATTAAATGCGATCGACCATGTTTTCCCCCGGACCTACCTTTCATTATTTTACATAATGCGTAGGAATTAAACGCGGCCATACGTCAATCGCATTTTTCGCATTAATATCCTGCTCGCATTAATTTCCTGATTTACAGTACATTATAATTTGTAATTCTAATGTTTAATGCTGTAGATGGGGTACGCAAATCCAGCACAGACAAGCCATGGAATTCATCTCCGGCAGTTTGCTCGAGCGTTTGTGTTTGTCGACGCCAGTAGCAAGACCAGGATTGTTTTCGTCAGCACTGATTCCTGCATGATCTCACACAATGTGAAACTGGAGGTACGATGTGATTGCATATATACATTGCATGAAACACCTTTATCGAAACAATGCTCATGATACTTGAGAATCTTGTTAACTAAAAAAGATTTAAGTGAAACAATTGTAGCAATAAAATTGTTTCACGCAAATAATAGCAGGACATTAAAGTTTGACTTTCAATTAATTGTAGCTACAGTTGTTCTGAGCAATGGAGCCCTGGAATTTGGAAACTTCTAAGTCCTTATAATTATTTATCACCAAATACTGGCTCTGAGACGAGATATATGCAGTAGTTGAAATTGATATCACTTCAAATGTTTGTGATTGGTCAATTCAGGCCAGTTACTAGAATGGTCAACTGCTGCCAAACAGTCTACCATTGTGATGCCATCACCATCAGAGCTTATTTATTGACTTCCTAGAAAAAACGCTTCAAAGTGATATTTTTCTGCTTAAATGACCTAATAATGATATTGGGTGATAAATAGAATCTCATGCGAGTGGGTTTTGATATCTTTGTTATCCTTCTTGTTGATAAAAGTAAAGTAAATATACTAAATAAGTTACTTTTATCAACTTTTAACAACAATATCAATATCGGGTAAGATTTTTTATATATGCTTACCGTAATTACCCTAATAATTTGAACCTTCTAATAGTTGGAACACCTAAATTAATCGGCCAAAAACTTTTTTTCTGACCCTAAAAATACGAGCATGACAAATGTTTTCAAATTGTAATTTTTCTAATTATTTGAACAGTCATTTTTTCAACAACAACAACAACAAAAAACACTTTTTAGAAGTAATTTATTTAGCATTTAATTTACAACCATATTTTGTACTTTAATTTGGTTGTCCCTAATTATATGAATGGCGACCATTTGAAATCTTTGTATTTTTGCTATAAATTTAATTATTTTCTCCTGTTTGAATTATTATGGTAATTATGGTAATTTAATAAAATATGTGTTCAAATTTCGATATTGTAATAACTTACAGTAATGGTGACAGGTTGTGAAGAAACTACAAGCTGAGTTTGGAGATCTGTACACTGAGAGGAATCTATGTATCAGCGGTACTCACACACATTCTGGGCCAGCTGGGTTTCACCAGTACCTGCTTTTTGAAATTACCTCTCTTGGATTTGTGAAGGAGTCATACACAGCACTGGTTGATGGTATCTATGATGTAAGTTATGCAGGTTCACTTAATCTGTGTTGTTGAATCAGTTTTAAACTTGCACCTGAGATATATCAAATCAGATTTTAATTGTCATGTTTATTTTGGTGAGAAAACGCCCCAAATTTCATCTTCATCTTATTAGTGTTCAAATTTGTGTCAGTCCTCAAAGAAATATCAATTGAGTATTTACTTGGTGGATACATAGTATTAGTTAAAATTCTTTGATCTGTACAGAGTATGGCCAATAATATATATATGTTGCTTGATATACAGATCAAAGCTACCTACAGCAGAGCTGCGTTCAGCCGACAATATATATCAATATGTATGATATGTTTGACTATGTGAGCCGTTCAGCCAGCAATCCATAGTTATATGTATACATATATTTCAATACGGGTTTGGACCGCGTATTGTTTGAATGAAAACCTAAAGCATGAAGCGAATGGAATGGACGCATGCGCAAACCGATTTCCTGCTATTTTCCTACTAACCCGTTCAGCGAACTACTAGATATAGATAAAAGTATTGTATTGCAGTGTATTGTTTGTATTCGCGGCTGAACGCAGCCCTGGTAGTACATGAGTTAAAGGTACTGTTGTTGGCTGTGTACAGAGTATCGTCAAGGCACACAACAGTATCCGTCCAGGGAACATCTACATGAACACAGGCCAACTCCTGGACTCCAACATCAACCGCAGCCCTTCATCCTACCTCAACAACCCCGAGACCGAGAGAAAAAAGTGAGCTCAGTGGCACCACTATAGAAATTCTTAATTAACCCTCTCCATGCTGGAGGCAACCAGAGATGCCCTAAAGAGCTGTACCTGTGCCTAATCCAGCAGGGAGAGGGTTAGTTGAACTTTCCATGTAACAAGTGCGTCACATGTGGGTGGGAGATTCCCGCTCATCTAACCAGTACTCATGGTAAAGTGATCAATGTATTAGCTGATTATTGCATGCTGAATTTTACTTTGAAACTTGCATTCAACACATTGAAACCTTTCTCATGTTCAAGTGAACAAGTCATTACATATATCCCTTTAAACCCTGCACATTGTTTGGATTTTGCATGATTTGTAGAAATTGAATCTATATTTGCATCTATAAAATACAATTGCAAATGCAGTTAATAATGCACTGTGAGATCTATTCCCCGGAACTGGACCCGGGCTTGTGGTCTATTTACCAGACTTGGACCCAATTCCTAACAAAATGATTGCCTGACATGACCCAAAATATGAATCAAATATTTTACTTAACACTAGCTCTAGCCAATCATGTTGCCGGGATTTGTGTCCAGGTACGGGGAATAGACCAAGTCCGCATCCGGGGAATAGACCCCACCTAAATGCTCATATCTACACATTCTACATCCTATGTAGATAAACATGTACAACACACTGTGACAGACTCTGTTGTTTACTTTCAGGTACGAGTATGATGTTGATAAGACCATGACAGTACTGAAGTTGGTTGATGCTCAAAACATGGGAATTGGAATGATCAGGTCCTTAGCTCTTTGATTATTTTATTTTATTTATCCCTAGTATTACCTTGATTACAAGTAGAATCTCATCAATCAATATATTTGTTGTGCTACGAGTTACACAGGAGTAAAAGCTATCCCTCTTATTAATGTTTTATGAAATTGGATTCCGCAACTAATTTTAAAGCATACATTCTTGTTTAATTTACACTTCTTAGTCTTGTTATATTTTAAATTATTTCATTGCAAATGAGTGAAAGATTTCCACAGCGGCATTAAACTCCATTATTACTCACTCTCTAATGGAAATGTGTTATTATAATTTATGTGTTCAACATGTTCACTAGTACTCAGTACAAGTAGTCATGCTGCTGGTAGTATTGAGAGCGTATTGATTGTAAAGTCAATGATCATACTTCCAGCTGGTTTGCTGTCCATGGCACGAGTATGAATAATACCAACACTCTCATCACTGGGGACAACAAAGGTTACGCGTCACAGCTGTTTGAGGAACTGATGAACCCTGGAGAACTTCCAGGCAAGGTAGAGGAACACTTCATGCAATAACATTACTCCAGATAACCCTGTGACCCTCAATTCTGCCAATTTTAGACCTGGCACAGAGGTAACGAAACAAAGATTTATTCACAATTTCGTATATACAGTATTGGAGTTGCTCGCTGAGCATGGAATTATTCTCAAAAAGGTTTTGTCACCTCAGGGGCCAGGCTGTTCTAGCTATCAGGTAAATGTGATGACGTAGTTATTTCTATGTCGGGATGCATGTATTCAAAAGCATCACTTGTTATAACACTGTGATGTTTGCCATACTTGCTGTTGTCATCATTAATACTCTGGTGTTCCACTGGATTAAATGTGATGATGTGTTTGGTTTGTTTCAGGGTGCCTTTGTAGCTGCATTTGCCCAGAGTAACGAGGGAGACGTGTCTCCCAACACCAGAGGGCCTCACTGTATAGACAGCGGTCTACCCTGCGACAGCCTTCACAGCACATGCCATGGCAAGGTCAGTTATGGCTGTCATGCTGGATAACAAGAAGTGTCAGCAATACTGTGTTGTATGATATCCCATTGTGTGCTTTGAAGACAAAACCACAAAAATGCATGTTTTGATGTATAAGGTTAAAGGCCAAAGTCATTAATCTCAAGGGTAGAGCTGGTTTTCGATATAATAGTTATGTAAAATGTGCTCTAGAACTGGAATTAAATATACAATACAAATAGACATAGTGGTTTTGATGTATATAGGTTAGTGACCAAGGTCAAGATTAGAACATTTTTCTGTAAGTGTAATTTGGTATATTAAGTCTGCATCAAGAACTGAGATAACATTTGCATTCACTAGCAGGGACTGTGTATTGTGACATTGAGTTGAAATGATGATCTATGTTTATCAGAATGAGCTGTGTATTGCATCGGGGCCTGGGAAGGACATGTTTGATAGCACCAAGATCATTGGAAGAAAACAGTTCGAGAAAGCCTTGGTGAGATTATTAGAACATATCCCATTTTGTCACCTTTCACTAACAGTATACACTTGTGCAAACTTGGATGGTGTCATTGATTGGTAATTTAATTTTTGTATTATTTATGTGTGGGTATATTTTTTAGGGTATTTTCCTATAAACATATTAATAGTTATAATTATGTAGAATATTCCATTGTTTTAGGACCTGTACCACCAAGGAACAAAGCGTCTGTCAGGACCTGTTGACTTCAGACACTCGTATGTTGACATGACAAAAGTGAAAGTCTCTTTTAATGGTACACAGGTAGGAACATCTCATCTCTCATCACAGTTCTACCTAATTAAACATTCACAGATATGTTGATGAAAGTTGCCATTTGATGTATTCTTGTAGATGCACTATTTGGAATTTTATTGACATATTGGAGTGAGGGACTAGTTATTAGCGTATATCTCTGTCTGTTTAAATATTGTCTGTCTGTCTCCGTCTTTTATAGATTCCCATTATGTCTTTTATCTGTCTGTCTGTCTGTCTGTCTGTCTGTCTGTCTGTCTGTCTGTCCTATTGCTCATTATACCATGTAACATTGTATATCTCCAAGCATGATGCAGTTTTCTGCTGGGATGTGTTTCAGGTGAAGACATGTAAACCAGCCATGGGCTTCAGCTTCGCTGCTGGCACTACAGATGGCCCTGGGATGTTTGACTTCAAGCAAGGTGACCATTTAGAACTAACGATAGCATTGCTTCACACTACATTACTTAAAAATACAACAGCTTGGGGAGCAAAGCATATAATAGATACAGCTAAAGTATTGAAGATGAGGGAAAATTGTAGTCGCAGTGTCGTCACGTATGGGTGAAATATTCCCAATGTGACGTAAAGCACTAATTAATTAATTCATTCATTCATGTAGTCATGGTTGTGGTAGCTAGCCAGCTATGGTGCATGTGAGAACTACCACTAGATATTCCAAAGAGATCCAGGAATTGTGCTCTCCTTCAATGTTCCATTTTTTAAGTGTCATTTGACCCAATTGCCTTGCTGTGATGTTGATGGAATCGTGAAAGTAGTGTAAGATGTTGACAATGGATCAGAGATGTAGCTCTATTATCTGGTGTTCCAACAGGGGACAAGTCAGGGAATCTGCTGTGGGATTTGTTAAGGGACTTCCTGAAGGACCCCAGCAAGGAGCAGAAGGAGTGTCACCAGCCCAAGCCTATACTGCTGGACACTGGAGAGGTAGTGTATCATTCAGTCATCCCCTGTCATGTTCTCTGTTTCTCTTTCACTCTCTGTCACACTTGCTCAAACTGTCACATTTGCTAACACACTTTCACTCTCTGTCACATTTGCTAGCCCTCTTTCACTCTCTCTCACATTTGCTAGCCCTCTTTCACTCTCTGTCACATTTGCTAACACTCTTTCACTCTCTTTCACACACAGTCATATTGTCATACCATGCATACATGCTGGATATTTGATCACAATCCATCATGTCCTATCAAACTTGGTCACCCTGTCAGTCTCTACTCGGGTCTGTCTGGCATGCTCGGGCACCCTCAGTTACAATGTCACACTTTGTGACCATGTGTTACACTTTGTCACAATTTGTCACTTTGTCACTCTTGGTCACAATCTGTCACATTGTGTCACACTGTCACTCTCGGTCATGTTCAGTTACTTTCTGTCGCACTTCTATCACAAATGGTCTTTCACACTCGGTCACTATCTGGCCCAATGGTTTATGTAGTATTCATTACAGATGTGGTCGTGTGTGGGTGAAAGATTTGCGCTGCGAAGTAAAACAATCTCACTCATCTAAGACGATAAATCATACTGAAAATTCCTCTTGTTTTAGATATTATGTTTTCTAAACTAAAACCTTTTTTCTCTCAGATAAACTTTCCATATGCCTGGCAGCCAGCCATTGTCGATGTTCAGATTCTGAGACTGGGTCAGCTCGCCATCATAGCAGTACCGGCAGAGTTTACGTACGTCACTATCAACTGGGTGGTATCTACAGCTAATGCTAGAATGAACGTCACACTAGTAATCATTTTGCGAGAATGAGTCCATGTAGTGTATTTTCTCCTGTGACGTCTTGAGGTCTGACCGATTTCATCCTTACCCTTATTCTTGTGTTTGTTTCAATTAACCCTCGCCATGCTGGAGGCAACCAGATATGCCCTAAAGAGCAGCGCCTGTGTCTAATCCAGCAGCGAGAGGGTTAAAGAAATGTGTGTGTATATATATATATATACACATACACACACTAGAATACACTGTTTAAAAATTGATGTTGTTTGTCAGTATGGGATTGCTATGTGCACCAAGTCTTTCTTTGTCATTTACAATCTGATATTTGTTTCCTTTTTTTTTCAGAACAATGTCTGGACGTAGAACACGTGATACCATTACTTCGGTGAGATATTACTGTCAGTTAGAAATAATTATTTGATTTTTCATTGATTTTCAAAATTTGCAAGAGAAAGATTTTGTAGTCTATGATAATTGTAAAAATATTAGTTGAAAATATGTTAAAATGTTGTCCTTCACTTGAATGGTTTGCAGACATTGGTGTCGGGTGGTTTTCCCAGTGACATGGTGTCTATCATTGCTGGTCTGTCTAATGATTATGCTGATTACGTTGCTACTTATGAAGAATATCAGGTTTGTAATAAGAATGACTTCCCTTGACCCTATACCTGTTACCTTATTCCAATAGTAATAATATTGCAAACTGCAGTCGCGTATGTGTGAAATATTCCCACTGCGACGTAACGCACCAATTAATTCCATGCAACCTGATGAAGGTTAATATACAATGAATTGAAGCTTGATATTAATTTAAAAGGAAGACAAAAAATCTCCTTTTGGTTGATGTTTAATATGATCAATAAAAATATTAATTAAATAAACAGGTTGAGCATGAAAGAATGTCACTTTCTGTCCAACAGTGTAACCCTTGTGTGACCTCCTACAGCAGGAAATGACCTCTTTCTCTGTAAAGCCCTCAACGTGGCCCACAATGCCATCTGTCTAACTGCCAAATATTCATTCTATGTAAGAGCATGTTTATGGTGCAGTACACTGAAGTCCTATGTCACAGGTGCAGAGGTACGAGGGAGCCTCCACTATCTACGGTCCGCACACACTGGCTGCCTACATACAGGAGTTTGTGGGACTGGCACATGACATGACCAAGGTGGGTGGAGCCAGTCAACATTTCTAATGCTACCAGTAGCAATTCCATGCTGTTATTATATTCCATGCTGTTATATACATTTATAATTGTGCAAATATCCAGACTAACTGCTCAATAACTCTCTATAAATGTGTAATATAAATGTGTAATATAGTAATATAAATGTGTAATATAAATGTGTAATATAGTAATATAAATGTGTAATAGGGCGTTTTTTAGTACAATTTCATGCTCCACTAAATGTTGTATTTACAAATCCCCATATAGATATAACCTCTGGGCCTGGTCTGTTGTTTTCAGTGTTGTGTTGCTGTATTAAATTGAGATGTCTGTCTGTGTTCAGGGTACCCCATCCCCTGCTGGGCCCAATCCCCCAGACTTGGAGGGCAAACAGATCTCCTTCCTTCCCCCGGTCATATTTGATGCAGCACCATTTGGCAAGAGCTTTGGAGATGTCATTAAAAATGCAGCTTCCACATACACTCAGGTATGTTGTATACTCCACAGGAAGTTGAGAAGGAATACCGATTGCCCACCGATCCATTGATCCAAGGTAACAACATTGAGCCTTCTGGGGTGGATCTGGTGCATTACTAATATCCATTGTTGTTATTATTGTTAGGTGACAGATTGATAGATTTTATTACTTTTTTGGCGATTATATTTTAAATTAGGGCTTTATTACACCACATATTTTATTTAAATGATAATTATTTTTCATGTCGCGAGTTTTATTCGTTTTTGTCCATTGTATTTCAGAATAGCACTGTCAGTGTTACCTTTATTAGTGCCAACCCACGAAATAACATCAAAGTAAGTAACCATTTTAGACGAAAGTTTTCTATGGTTAGATTTCCTTTCATTTAGCTTAGCATGTTTAATATATTATTACACGTGTATAGCAATAGCACTCTAATTAGTATGATTCGTATCCTGTCATGTATATCATCCCATATGGGTGATGGATTCTTACTGCTACATTAAACAATAAATCAGTCCGTCTCTGTATATCAAGAATTTCTTTATGGAACATTCTCATGTATGGGTGAAAGATAATTCATTCATTTATGGAACTAAAGTCATTGACTTAAAGAGGAAATCTGCATGTCTATGTGAATGTTACCTTTAGGATGTAATGTGTTTCATGTACAAAATAAATGGTATACTGAAATCCGTAATAAATTACACAATTTTCAACTGTCCTGCGACGATGCCGCATCGGTCATACCTTTTTCACCCACTCTTACATTTGAAATGGCGAGGATAAACCTAGGTGCGTTGGGTGTGATGAGAATCTCACAGTCAAGCACATCTTGCTTGACTGTGTTGACTTCTCAACTCAACGTGCCGGGTTTTACTCCTCATCAGACCTCAAACATCTCTTCACCCAGGTTCCTGGGCATCTCATCATATTGATTTTAAAAGAAACTGGTTTATATCTTAAGTTTTAATCTTTCACCACTTTTTCTTGATTCTATTGTATTCACAATATTTAATCCTATTTCATTATTCCATTTATTCAGTCATATATTCACTTTTAATGAAACTTTTTTTTGCATGTTTTTCATGCTGCATTTAATTTTAACCCATTCATATTGTATAATTAATTAGTTCATCTTCATGTATGGGTGAAAGATTCCTGCTGTGACGTAAAACAATAATTCACTCACTCACTCACTCTCTGCTAGTGGATCTGGGACTGTTGACACGAACACGGACAATCTGTTGTTCAGCCTGATGGTGAAAAAATGGCTTTCACCCCCGGAAGGAGGTAAGAGAAGGATTCCATGTCGCCTAGAATCCTGTGGAGATCCCTTGGCGTTGCAGCTGTGTGATTCGTTAATGTGGCGAGTAATTGACGAAAAGCCAGCAATCTGTGTGGGGCAGGGCAGACCGTACCTTTCACTAGGTCGAATGTCACTCCCAGAAAAATGAATTCCTGGGAGGGGGTCAACATAGGAGCGACGTTATAGACTCCACCTGTCGAAGACACTGTCGCCAATTGCTGGCCAGGCACAGTGAATCATCCAGGTACCCGTGGAACCATAATCCTGCGTGATGGCAACATGATGACTCTTGTGAAGCAGTACGGTGCTGTTGCCAGGTCGAAGGGGAGGGAATGGAACTCGTATACCTCCCCATCTAGGACAAACCTAAGATACCGCCATGACAGCGGATGCATTGGTATGTGAAGGTAGGCGTCCGAAAGGTCTATGGACGTTGCCCACTCTCCACGTCTTAGCGCCAGTCTGATGGCATACATTAGGCCAGTCTAGGCCACAAGCGAAGTTCCCTTGGGATGCAGGGCCTTGGTCGCAGGAACTTTCGCACAGCGTTCTTGCAACCCCGCTGGCCGAGGGGAAGCCCTCACCTATTCCCCTGCTGTAGTGGCCACCATGCTGGGGATTGGTTTTGGGCTTCTTTTGGTACTTCTTCCACTTGGTGCGGGGTGCGGACCCCTGCACTTGAGAAGTACCAGCCTTCTTCCTAGGTGGCTGCCACCGTAGGAGTGAAAGGCAGCCTCTTCCGTCCCCCAGCTTTATGAGTGGTAGTGGCCGAGTAGTGGGTGGCCAACGTCCTTGCATGCTTGTCCTCCAAGGACCAGGTTGATGTGAGCTGGTTGGACCTGTTACAGGGGAGGTTGGTCTGCTCCAAGACTGTCCCGCCACAACAGAAGAAGCTGGGCCATGAAAGTTTGGTTGGTGTCCAAAGCTTTCGTGGCCACAGTGAGACTTGCCTCTGCCCTAGAGGAGGCCTCCCAAGAGGCTAATGCCAGAGCTGGCTCTCTGTAAGAGTGTCAGAGAGGGATTTTAGCCTCAGCTGCAAGGCATAATTCCACCAGCTGACGTACGAAAGGATGGATGCCTGCTGGTGAATCAACCCCTCTGTCAGCTGCTGCCTTTCATGTGAAATTCACATGGGAAGGTGGATGTGGGTGGGCATCCCACAACCGGTGTGGAATATCCGGAGGCTGTAGACCGAGATCTACAGGCTCCGAAATGCCCTGCAGCTGGTTGGGTAAGCTACGAAAACAGGCTGTATCAGCACTCTCCGAAAGGTCCCTTTGCCCATGACGGACTGGTCCGCCGGTGGGAATGAGAGACGAACCCGAACTGCACCGCAATGTAGCTAGGTTCCCGGGTGCCCACCGATCCGGTGCTGTGGACAGCACATCTATTGGTTGGTTCGGGAGTAGGTCGGGAGGCACCCACATCACACCTGCCTGCAGATGCTGTCTCCATGACCTGTGGGTGTACCAGCTATACCCCCGATAGATCGGGGTGGGGTGTGTGTGTGTGTGTGTGTGTGTGTGTGTGTGTGTGTGTGTGTGTGTGTGTGTGTAGTGAAGGTACGCCCGTCGTTACCACCCCTGAGGGCGGTAATGACGGCTTCCTCCTCACAAGCCCAAGCTTTTTACATATGGATTTTTTCTTAGGCTTAGGCTCGTGAGAAGAAGCCTTGGGGGTAGCACCCCCCGGGATGAGGGAACAAGGGAGTGTGAATCCCCCTTTTTGACCCCTGGCCCTCTATTTCAAGGACCGGACAAAAATACTACTATAACGTGCTCACCGGCAATTACGCACGCAACTAGTTGTAAAGACCAATTAAAATAGGATAAAGCCAAGTAATTAGCGATGACTAGGGCAACACATGGCCTCAGACATTGTGCGTAGACTTTTGTTTTCCAAGGTTAACAAGATTAGTTGAGAAGAAATTAATTGGATTCATCGACAGGAAATACATTCTCGAGCTAATTAAATGATAGTTTAAATGATAAACACGAGTAACAATGAAATAGTAGACATACATTATTAGATTACTTAATTTACCAGGACTATTATACTAGTCATTGCATCACGTGATTGTAAAACGAAGTCGGAGTTGATTGCCGCAAATTGTCTTTGCGCGTATAGCGTGTAATATAAGTAATATAAGTCTTTTACAGTACATAATAAATATAAATACTTTTTTTTTCTCCCTTGCAATATACTAGGAGACATTTGTGTGAATGTTTGCAATGCTGTTTCAGTCAAAGAAAAGCTGGCCCATGACCCAGACAGTGAAATAGCAACCACGAGCCTCCGAGTGTCTCTTCTGTGTCCAGTAAGTATACAGTTGTGCTTAGAAAGCTCAGCAAAATACGAGTACCAGCCCCACAGTGCTGGCAGACTTGCCATGCCCAATGAAGTTGAATTCATGGCAACATTAATCTTCAGTGATAGCAATTGTGTATGGGTAAAAGATTCCCACTGCAATGTAAAACAATAACTCACTCATTCAGGGATAGCAACATTTATCTCAAGAAAGGCAACATTTATCATCAGGAATGGTAAAAAAATATATATATTCTGCAGTGATTTATTTATTACGCCATCTCATTTTTTTCATTCAGTTATTTTCATTCACTCTTTTAATTATTTTTATTTATATTTTCTTTCCTGAATATTATTGTGTCGTTGCATTTTGCCAGGAACGTACTAACATGTGTTTTGCCAGAGATGTACTAACAAGTGTTTTGCGTGCATTTCAGTTGGGTAAGATGCGTATGCAGATTCCGTGTAGGTCGAGCACCTGCTCACATCTCCAGTGTTTTGACGCAATCACGTTTCTCATGATGAATGAGAAGAAAGCAACCTGGGTGTGTCCTGTGTGTGATAAACCTGCTCCATTTGACAAGCTCCTCATAGACGGGTAAGCGGCGTCTTTAAGTCATTCTCATCGTATATGGGTGAAATATTCCCACTGCTGCATAAAGCACTAATTCATTCAGTCATTAAACAAATCAGTAATCCTGGAATTGAGTGACTGAGTGATATTCAAAGCATTTAATAGTGGTGGGAGTCGATATATTTGGTACCTAAGCAAGCTTGTTTTATGGCCTAATAAAAATACTCTTTCGTCTCATTAAAGATTCTTCCCACTGGAACATAAAAACAAATAATAACTTACTCACTCATTAAATATTTCTGCAGCCATGTTGAGGATGAAATCAATCAATCATGACAAAAAGATGGCTTTCAGTTACATGTGGTCAGGACATCACAGTGGTTATGGCATTTCACGATCCATACAAAAGATTTCAACAAATACCACCCTGGTTAA
Organism: Lepetodrilus schrolli; assembly: GCA_032361225.1. Taxonomy (NCBI): domain Eukaryota; kingdom Metazoa; phylum Mollusca; class Gastropoda; order Lepetellida; family Lepetodrilidae; genus Lepetodrilus; species Lepetodrilus schrolli. The sequence continues at coordinate 2,867 of JAUTBT010030802.1, read as the reverse complement.
TCAGTATCTAGTTGGCATTTAGAATACTTCCATTTATCATCTAATGGAAAGTTTAATATGGACATTATTTTTGCCGTTTTTCTAAAAATATATTACAAAATTAGGAATATTATGTGCAAACATGGAAAATAAAGTTTTACCAAATTACCATGAAATAACCAATAATAAGAATGCAATTCAAGTAAGTTTATGAGAACAAGCAAGTATACAGATATTTTGTGTTTCATGCTACTTTGCCTGACTAATAACTATGCAAATTAAGGAGCTCTGATCATGTGCGACTTCATGATGTCTGACATCATACTACTATTAATAGATGCTACTATGTGGAAATAGTAAACAAGATGACAATTACGATCGGAAACTAGATATGCTAAACAACAGCATTTAATATATGTTTGTAATATGAATTGTTATTTCTTTTCCTTTGGTGTGTATCAGTGTGAAGCAGTTTACAATTTACTGACCTGTATGTATTCTTACACGTAACTTTAAAATGCCGATTCACACTTTGACATTTTAAACTTAACATTATATGATGAAGAGATTATTAACCCAGTGCCCAGGTTCAAATCCCACCCCAGGAGCCCGGAATCAATGTTCACGAAAGTTACCTTTCTGACACGATATTGATAGGATGCGATGTCTGTAGAGTGGCAATGCAGTTATCATCGTTGGTCTTGTCAGTACCAGCCAGTGCTCGCAGGTTTACTGCAACATTCAGCCCTACGGATGTTGCGGGTTTCCTCCTGCCCTAAAGTGTGATATAAGTGAATAAATCTTGAAAGCGACTTTAAACCACAATTTAAAAATAATTTTAAAAATAAAATCGGCTACCGTGAAGAGTTCGATGGAGAGAGCAACTTTTAAATTTTGGGTTTTTATAATGGGTACAAGATACAATGCTGTCGGTTCAACTACTCTGATAGTGCAGACAGATCCACGGCACTGACGAATTCATGGTCTTTGTAGACTTTAATAAACGTCCCAAAGTGAAAATGAAAATGTTTTTATCGATCTTTGCTTGATCTACCTATAATGATAGCGCCAACGGTGAACCCATTGATAACACAATGCGGCATGTCGATAACGCCAATCTACGCGAATGGCGCATTAGAAAAGCTGCATGCCAGCCTTTCCCCGCATATTAAGCTATGATAATATATTCCGAAAACCAAATATTTAAAGTAGCACAACACCAATGCATAACTAACAAATCAACCATATTTCTCTCTCTCCTCTCTCTCTCTCTCTCTCTCTCTCTCTCTCTCTCTCTCTCTCTCTCTCTCCCCTCTCTCTCTATCTCTCTCTTCTCTCTTCTCTCTCTCTCTCTGGTCTACAATCAAGTAGTGTGAATTCTATAATATTGAGTTATTATGGCCGTATGGATATTAGTTCAAATGGTATACTCAATGGAATTTCTGTTGTAGGAGTGTGCTGGTACATGTATTCTGCTGTCTCATGGTGAAGTATATATTGGTACAAGTTATCCGATCCCGTGACTGATTGAGGTGCGGGGAAGATAACCCATGACAGAGTTAGATCGTGGGCAGATAACCCCAGACTACGCTCAGGTGAATTTCTATATATCAAAGAAATATATTTGATTTTAATCATCTGTTCACAAGAAAGGCCAGATACTTGTCAAAATATGTTTTTCTCTCTCTCGTCCTCTCCGTGTGAACATAAGTTGACGGACTCGGATTAAATGGAGAATCTCTCCAAATGTACAGCACCAGCGTATTGAAGATGAGGCGTCGATAAAGCACTGCGTTGTTCTATTCTTCCCGTGCAAGTAACCTGCTCCACTGCTGAGGTGCTAAAATCTTCACCTATTGGGAACGTTTACACTCTTTGTATGTGTGCCAGGACTCCCCATGGGTGAAGTCAACCATCTCTTAGCACGTCCCTCTCAAGTAGTAGTCTATATAATATGGTAGATGTAGGCCATTGTTCAATGTATATCGATTGTATAAGTAATATACGTATATGGTATATAGATAGCCGTATATAGAAGATACACATTCAAGTAGATGGTACATGGTACATATGCATACAAATGTATGGTGATACTAGGTATGAACAATTCAAGTAGATATTACATTCAAGTAAATGGTGTTACATATACATATGGTACATGGCCTGCAGTGTACGTTCAAGTAGATGTTACATGGTAGGACAGATACAAGTATACAAGTATACATTCGAAACAGCTCTTGCTTAGTTTAACACCTGATTCGTGCATATGTTACCTACATTCGCATTTTAATTAATCAAAGGTTTATAATAACTAAGCAGATATTGAACTTAGTTTTGTACTTGTATAAAAGATCAACGGGAGATTTAATTTATTTATAATTGATTTTGAAACCAGGAAATTGCCTGTAGTGAGGTGCCTTTGGAGAAACGGGATTCGCCTCAAGTGGATGACAACTACATATATACGTTCATGCAAAGAAGGGTTTCTGGTTTAGATGCTTAGCAGTCACCGGATGCGATGATTTATGGGTAATCACGTAAAACCTCGTGTGCTATACGATGTTTAATCTGATAAGCGTCCGATACCATCACCGATACAGGCATTCAATGACATCACGCGGTTCCAGCCAGATTGGTGATTAATTTATTGCACGCGTTCCATAACAGGGAACGCAGATGGTCGAATTTTTCATTCAGTTAAAGTTGTTGTCTACAATACACGGATACCGATTAATACCGAGAGAGAGAGAGAGAGAGAGAGAGAGAGAGAGAGAGAGAGAGATAGAGAGAGAGAGAGAGAGAGAGAGAGATAGAGAGAGAGAGAGAGAGAGAGAGAGAGAGAGAGAGAGAGACAGACAGACAGACAGACAGACAGACAGACAGACAGA
>JAUTBT010030791.1:0-12479 GCA_032361225.1 Lepetodrilus schrolli | reverse complement strand
CCCCCCCCCCCCCCCCCCCCCCCCCCCCCCCCCCCCCCCCCCCCCCGATGTGGGCATATATGCGCGCGTGTGTGTGTGTATGTATATATGTGTGTTAGATAAATAAATAGTTGCATCGATGCATAGATAGACTAAGCTGGAGCTTATGTCCTTACATATGTTAAATAGTAAATTTAGGACCCCCAATAGTTGATGCATCTGAACTAAAAGTCTTATTGAATGCATTACGATTACTTAAATGACAAGTATTTTTTTAATCAGGCCATTCAAAGTTTACGTAATACGTAGACAATTGAAATAAGTAAGATATTAATTACGTGTTGAATGCTTAACCATGTTTATTTTGGTGCATCTAAATTATTCACGGGTGAGTTTTGCGTGCATTCCGCTAATACTGATTGAAATGTGTACATGTTTGAGCATGTAGACATTTATTCTGGATCTAAATCATGTTTGGTGTAAGAAAACATGACAACGCCGGATAGACGCCTAAAATACGATAAATAATTATACCCAAAAATCGACATTGTTTGGAATATGTCTTCTGGCAATTTGACCAGGATTAGTGGGCGATCAATTGTAGCATTGCACTTGCTTGACCTCTTTAATTAATTTAGCTTACAAAATTAATTAACCTGTTCAAGGTATAGTCCGCAATATGGTACATCGAGGTAGGAATAATGTTTAAATTTAGCATGAGAATCTCGGAGGAACACGTACAACGTAAATACACACCTTCGATGATTTTCTTGGATGTTTGGTAATGTGTTCTAATTGGAACTGTTCCTCTAGCTAAGATTATAGAGCTGGGCCCCGTTGTTCAGAACAGTTGTAGCTATAAACCAGCCATAAACGGGGTCCAGTGGAGAGGTATTTATTAAATTATTATTTTTATTATTAAAACTTTTTTTTAAACAGACTCACGAAGTATACACGAAGTATACACGAGGTATACACGGAGTATACATATAATCGATGAGAAGATGAAAAAGAAAAGATGTAAATTTAGAGACAGAAGACACAGGGAAAATGGTATACACTGAATATACTGAAAAGGAAAATGAAGCACAAAATACTTTATTAAGCATTTGTGTTGCATTTCTCGATGTTTTCTCAATGAGAAGAGTTTAAGCCGGATATATTTACAATAACATGTTTAACGCAAAGTTGCTACACATGGTTAAAAGTAGATTTGTTAAAGCTAGCGTTATTTCTTTTGATTGCCCCACCTGGGTGAAATATGCGCCCGTCTCTTTATATTTACACAGAGAGCCACTTTGAAAAACACACATCAGACGATAGTTAAACACGGGGCTCAAAACTCAATCTATTTAACCGAGGAATTAAAGCGATACTTCCAGTCTAGGCTTGTTTCCATTAGCATTGGACGTTATACACTAGTGTTAAGTTAGAATGTTTCTCCAAGTTTAAATACCGGTGTTATGACATATATTGGCATTTGTGTTTATATTCCAGAGGTGAAAACGAGTGGTTTGGGTTCTAAGATTATTTATAAGTCCTTGTTCACGTAGATATGTCAAAATATGACATGGAAAGGTTTGAAATTTGGCATCGTCAAATAGCTAACTACTTTTAGTTTGACGTAAAGTGTCTTGTTAGAAATTGAACACACATCTGATTTTTATAAAGGGTAAGGTCAGACATGTTTCGAAAATAAAATATCAATAGTTATTTTGTTAGTTTTCGGAAATGAAAGATCAATATACCGCTCTATTATTTGTTAGTTTTCAAAATGTGTAATTATTATGTAGAATGTACCACATATAATGGTCATTGAGTATAATATTTTCGCAATGATCTACGTCAATACTATATTATGAAGACATGTATTTTGAAGACAAAACAACGTATACATATTCATAAGACTGGCTTCCTGCATATATTGCATCCTAGTCTAAAATAAAATACAGATATATTATGAGAGAATTACCTAAACATATTTTTGTGTTGTTTTAATATGTAGAGCGCCCTAGACTACCTAATATACGATGCTCCCACATTTAACTAAATACCAGACATGATTCGTAAGCACATACCTTTAACAAGTTGATCGAGTGAGTGATGTTTGGTTCAAAGCCACTTTCAGTAACCTTGCAACCATATGTAGCATGATAATGGCGCTCTCCCTATAACAACTATTTCCTTGTTTATCGTGGATTTACAGACGTGTTCTAAAAAGAAACGGGTATTTTGGTTAGGTTGATCACATAAATATAGAAAAAGACAGATTCTGGTAATAGTTAGGTTTGTGTTAAACGATCTTGTAGCAAGACGCATTGGATGGTTAGTGTTGAAGTCCGAAGGTCGGACTAAAGAGTATGCGTAATTGTTTTACTCCAGTTTTACATGCATTGCTATTGTAAGTATCCAGCATGTTGGTAGTTTGTATTTATTTACACTACACGTAGCGTTAGGGAACTATACTAAGCATACAAAATAAAGGAACCCTATTCAAGAACACGGCTCATATGGGGGTGGCAGTGTCATGGTATGGGGTGCGATTACATACAATCTGAGATCAGGTTTGGTTATGATCCATGGCAACATGGCAACTTGACAGGTCAAAGATACGTTGATGAAATCTTGAGTCCCACTGATGTTCCAATGGCTCACAGAATAGGTTGAAATTTTGTCTTTCAAGATGACAATGTTCGTCCCTATCGGCCCGCGTTGCAGTTAATGTAATGGACTAGGAATACATTACCTTACTTACTTGGCCTGCAAAATCACTAGATTGAACACGTGTGTGGTGTTTTAGTAAGGATAGTTCTTACACTGGCAGCCTGCACCAGCCAATATCAACGACCTGTGCACTGTTCTGCAAGAGGAATGGCGGCGCATCCCAAGGGAGACAATCCATTGTTGAATTTCGAGTATACCTGCCGGATGTAGTGTATGTTGTGATACACGTGGTGGACACACACGATATTGATTCTGACCACCGTTTGCTAATGTATTGCTTTTTCAATAAAGCCACCTCACAACATTACAATCAGGGTTCCTTTATTTGTTGTGCTTAGTATAGGAATAACGTCAACAGGTGAACTATTAAAATTCCTGGAATCAAATCCCGCCCGGGAACCCGGCATCGATGTTCGCGAAAGTTGCATTTCTGACGCGATATTGATAGGATGTGATGTCTGTAGAGTGGCAATGCAGTTATCATCCTTGGTCTGTTAGTGACAAGACGTGATATAAGCCATAAGGGAAAGAATCTTGAAAGCGGATCTACATCCCAATTTTAAAATAAAAATACATAAATAAAACGTACCATGATAGTTGTACTATAAGTGCATTATACTTCTAGAATGGCTTATAATAATGTATGTATATTATTAAATCATGGTTTTGTGTATTTTTTTCAGTGAACATTAATATTTTTTTTTCTTAACCAGTTTGTGCATGTTGTCAGAAGTGACTTTGATTTGGAATTATTCAAATAAAATGTTCCGCCAGTTTTGCGAAAGTTCTATATGGGATATGTCAGAATGTTGAGCTCTGTTTATTTCCTTTCTGGACTAAAGTGTCAATCACATGAATGTAAAACTGTTCTGTTGCTTTTTTTAATAACCCACCTGCTTCCTATACATGTTTATTAGAAGTCAAACTAAAATAAGTAGACAATATTTTTTACTATCGGCGTTTGTTCGTATTGATCATAGTTCCAGTTCACTTTGAGACCAAAGAATCTAATTAAACTTTAATCCTTGTTCGTTTCCGCTACTTACAGTGCTAGAATGAACTAAAAACGAAATAAGATTACATTATTAAGATTACTCAATAAAACACATATCTTATAATTAATCAAGACATCAATATTATTGTTTTAATAGTTTTTAAATAAATTAACTAAAGAAACAACAAGATTTCACTCATAAATTCGCTTTCATGCATCTGGAACCGTTCTCAAACAGGGGTAGAATACCATCTCTTTCTAAATGGAATCGGGCATGTCGATGAATAACTACACAATCACCCGTTTCAAAGCTATATCCCTCTAAACTCACATTACCGTAATATAGCCATAGCTTCCCCGTTAACGATAAACATGAAGAAATAATTGAAACCAGGAATTGTACTACACTAACCATGTAAGTTAAACCAACCCCACATCTACTATTCTACAGTTCGTTATCCAATTCCAAGATCAAGGAATGTCCTTCCGATTGATTTCAGGAGTATTCCAAGACAATTTGACACGGTGAATATAATTTCCCATTGTTTCTATAATAGTAAAAGTGGGCATCTGTCAGCTTGCGGCGGCGGTGAACAAGGCACCTATATATATAGGTTATCCTGTCGTACGCGGAATCCTCATCAGTGTCTCTTGATACTACGGCGAGACGTCATGACGTCATCGGCGTTCGTGATATGTTAAAGGGGACTGTATTTCTAGACGGCATCAGATGGAGACTACTAATTCGAACTTTTAATCAAACACCCAGATTCGAAACAGTTCTTTCGTGGATAAAAATACTGCCGAATGTGTCAGTATTTTAATGAATATTAATATTACATACTCCACAAGAATAGGTGTCCTGCTCCAGGATCCTAACAGGATCAGACAGGACACATAACAGCACACGTAACTTTATTTTTGCTGTGATTTAACTCTTTCTATACTAGAGGCAACCAGAGATGCCACAAAGAGCAGTATCTGTGCATAATACAGCAGGGAGGATATTTATTAATAACCAGGTGTCGATACCTCAGGCCGGTAATTCTGTACAGATTCATATCATAGGATTAACGATCGCTTGGATGATACGAACGACAAAGAATCGTTTGATGATGGTCAAATTATTATAACAGGAATATTGGACGAATAGTTACATCCATCTGTACGGTCAGCATGAAAATAGACTTTAAAGATATAGGAATAATCCAGGTGTTCCTTATTCCTTTATTCCTTACACTATCCGAGTCTGTTTGAGTCAGCTACGCTAATAACCTCGTACCTTTACGCCAGGTTATAAGGTTGGACATGTTACAGATACACGTGATGAAGGTAACTGAACTATGATATTGGAATCACCTTTCATCACTTTCATCTTACCGCTCGCTCTGATGTTGTGGGTATGGTGCATGAAGATAATGTCAAGTTGTGTATATTAATATTTCTGTTTCAAGACGGAAATTGGTTGTACGATAATACTGCGTTGTCGTTGACCTACCGCGGGTAAATTCTGACTTACATTGGAACAAGCGAAATTAAATTATTTTAGTGGTGTTTTTTTGGGGGGTTGCTTACACTGTAAGAAGATAATAGTTTTGTGTTTGTTTGTATTTTGCTGTATTTTGCAATCAGCTAATTGTATTTTTGCTTACATTGTAACAAGTTCATTGGGGTTGTTTTTCTTTGGCTTACATTGTAACAAGTGAAATTCAATTATTTTAGTGGGGGTATTTTTTTGCTTATACTGTAAGAAGAGAATTGTTTTGTGTTTGTTTGTATTTTGTCGTATTTTGCAACAAGATAATTGTATTATGGCTTACATTGTAATAAGTTCATTGGGGTTGTTTTTTGTTGGCTTACATTGTAACAAGCGAATTGTTTGTTAGCTTATCATTAAAAAATAATGGTTTTCTGGTTTTATTGTAGCTAGGTCCGTCTGTTAAGACTTTAGCCTTGACATTCTTTGTCAAAACAATAAACAGAGAGAGAGAACTCCATAGAAACACGTCAATTAAAGGTACCATAGAAAACAGTGAAGCTTTCAAATATTAATGCACGCATTTATCGGCATTATGTTAATAAATGCATTGAGCATAGCACAATGAGTATTAAATCAATAAAATATTTTTCTTTAAAATAAAATATATATACAATTGGTTTTTTTAAATTTCAAAGTCTATATCAAATCCTTTACGTGTGAGTAATACAATAACAACACAAACTTTAGCAATAATTGCCATATTGAATGCCAGACTAGATTTTCTTTTAATTATGTCCATTCTTGCCGTTGGTGTTGCAAGTAGTGGACACGTTAGTAATCTGCCTCATGATAAGGCAATTAAGGCAAGTATGATCTACCTTGCCCATCGGTGGGAGACTTCCTCGAAACATTGAATCACTGACTAAAGGATTTAGCATACAGATTTCATAAGATGTTTCTGTGTCACACATGAATAATTAAATGTTAACGTCAGAACATTGTGCAAAAACGTTTATTTTTATTTATTTCTATTTCCAGCTTGGAAATAAACTATTGGTAGAACTATTGGCAACGTTTTCTACATCATCAATACTATTATTAATAATAACAGTAAACATGCTGAACACGCCAGCCGCCTAATTAACAATAATTCTACAATTACCCTTTGTTTTTAATATGTATTTGCCATAGAATTGGAACTAATAATGTTACATCTACGACATATATATGTGCATTATGTCCATGGGAATTATTCCGGTTCCTACAGAAAAATGATAATTAATAAAAAAAACATCAATATTATTATTTTAAAACTAAAATTTAAACAAGAATATATTTCTACATGTACCTGTGTAGTGCATCAGGTCTAGGAATAGTAGCCCTCGTATAGACACAGCTGTTCGATTTAAGTGTCCAACCAAAATACAAGTATATTTAATTATTTTAAAAAAATAAAACACAAAGAAATATTTATAGATGTGCATTATACCAATGGAAAGTATTCAGGTTACACAGAAACGAAGACTCATAAATCCATGTATACACGTGTTAGGCGTTCACTTTTCGTTTCAAACCTAAAAGCTAAAAATAGAAAATAAAAACATTGGCCATGATATCGTGACTACAAGTGAAGACGTCAAGATCAAAATGTCTCCGTCCTTTGGAGTCGGCATTGACCAGGAGGGCGTGGCTTTCCCTTGAATTTCTCTATCATCCCATGGCAGTCCCGTGGTGCCCCCGTCGTCATCCTTTCAGTTCATTACAAAAAAAAGACAGATCTGTGAAAAAGCCACTAGGAGCAAATTACGCCGGGCCTTAATGCTGCACTAGTCTCTAGCGTGCGCTCCGTGGTCGTCCAGGAATAGTCTGGGGAGTTATTTATAGAAGGTGGTCGTGACTCATGTGACTCATGTGACTCATATGACAATGGACATCCGGGCTTCTCGATCCCAAATTGACGTCTTCAATTTTAATACATGCAGATATATTTTTTTTAAATAAAGAAATTAAGGGCGTGGATTTTCCTGAATTCCTTAAATTCTAATACATGCAGACATTTTTTTTAATTTTTTTTTTATTGTGCACCTAATTTATATATAACTGCTGCTATTAATGTGATGTTAGAAGGTTTTGGGACATTTGTATTTAGAAATGTCAGCAAAGTAATTCACGTCGGATATGTGGATAACAAAAAAGTTAGAACTGTAGCGATGGTATTCAGACAAATAAAAACAATACAAATGGATAACTAACATATGAAGATATAAGTTCCAGGTTCAAATCCCGCACCGGCAGCCTGGAATCAATGTTCGCGAATGTTACCTTTCTGACGCGATATTGATATGATGTCCTGACTGTAGGTGTCAATGCAGTTATCATCCTTGGTCTTGTCAGTACCAGCCGGTGCTCGCAGGTTTACTGCAACATTCAGCGTTACGGATGTTGCGGGTTTCCTCATGCCCTAAATTGACAAGCCGATATATAAGTGAAAGAATCTTGAAAGCGGCTCTAAACCCAATTCCAGAAAAAGGGACCAAAATATACAAGCTTAAAACAAGAAGGTAATTTTAGTTCACATCTTCTCGGAAAAGGTCTTACAAAACGTATCAAAGTTGAGTTCATAGCATACTTAAAATCGTGCCCATAAAATGGTGCTTTATGCACACAAATCATAGATGAGTATTATTACTAAAATGTAAAAAGAAATGTGAAGACCGCACGTACAAAGACCATTTCCGGATATGAACGGAACCCGTTTCTCTCACCCCGATGCTGCTATAATTAGAGCCACGTCAGTTGTTGCACGATTACGTGAAGTTCGAACCTATCCGCTTACAATATTGCATGCTTAGTCAATATCATCTTATCTGCACAGATCTTATCATATCTCTATTTATATGATCCAAAAATACGTGCAAGGATTGACCATGTATTTGTTCCGAAACGCGGACGTAGGCTTTGTTATGACTCGTAACCACTCAAGTTAATAGCAGTAGACAGACGGACATAGCATTCTACCTCGTCAGGTTCTAATCGAACATTTATCTGTCAAGTAGGAAATGGCGATCATAACAACGCTATGTGTCATTTTATGTGTCTGACTTGAAGTGTGTTGGCAACAAAAATAGATCTCATATTTAAAGGAAGACAGCCGCTATTGTACACAGAATGTACATGGCATGTGCCGTGTACGTATACTACATATATATATTTGATGCACTCTGGTCAACTTTAAACAAAAATAATTTGATAAAAATCGATCTTAATGACTGAGTTAATTAATTATTTGTGTTGTAAATATTGTAACTATATTGTCCTTATATTCCATTGAGATTGAAAAGAGATATATTATCAAACGCAACACGACATATTCATTAAATCTAACTCTAGAGACCGTCTATTCTTAATGGTATGGGTTCAAAGTAAAATGCGTCTATCATTAAAAGCACACACGTAAACAGAAGTGGGAGAAATTATCCTGGTAAAAAGAACAGGTGAAATTGTCCTAAGGAACACCTCTCAGTTTACAAGCAGCTCGTTTTCGGAACCAAAAGCCCAGGGTTCAAATCCCGAGTCGGGAGCCCGGCATCAATGTTTGCGAAAGATACAGTTATCATCCTTGGTCTGTCCGTATAAGGTGGTGTTCGTAGGTTTACTGCAACATTCAGTGCTACGGATGTTGCGGGTTTCCTCCTGCCCTAAATTGACAAGCCGCGATTTAAGTGAAACAATCATGAAAGCGGTTATAAATCCCAATGTAAAAAAACAATACGAGTAACTCGCAGAATTGAATCCTCGTCCACAGAACAATCATAGGGCTACGAGTCGTAACTCGCACTACATACTGTAGAGTTATGACTCTCGTAGATCTAAGACCATTCTGGGGACCCTGTATTTTACGAAACGGTCGTACTACATTATTTGAATAAATCTGGCCACCCACGGTACGTTCGGATATAAAACCATGGCTTACGTTCTTATCTACGCCCGGACTACAGTACGACTGTTTCGTGAAGCGTCGTGACTTCTACATGTACATGCATTTGCATGATGCATACTGTGCAGAATTACTGCAGCAATGAGCAGCTGTAAAAAAGACAGTATCAAAAGGGTCGAATCGTAGTCTGTGGGTAGATCATGGTGTAATATACGCTATGGCTTTACTAGCAAGCCATAATACCCTAGATTTACGCCTGTATACTACCTGGACCGTACACTACACACAGCGCAGTGGTAGAACAGTTGGACTTTGAAGCCAAGGTTCCAGGTTCAAATCCCACCCCGGGGGCCCGGCATCAATGTTCGCGAAAGTTACCTTTTAGGATACGATGTCTGTAGAGTGGCAATGCAGTTATCATCCTTGGTCTTGTCAGTAACAGTCGATGCTCGCAGGTTTACTGCAGCATTCAGCGCAACGGATGTTGCGGGTTTCCTACTGCCCTAAAGCTGACAAGTCATGATATAAGTGAAGGAATCTTGAAAGCGACTTAAAACTCCAATCCAAAAATAATAAATAAATACGCATGCACACACACACACACACACACACACACACACACACACACACACACACACACACACACACACACACACACACACACACGCACACATACACACACACACACATACACAGTAGGCCGATAGACTGTTCGCCTGTTTACCATTAAAAATGTTTTGGTTTCAGTTTGTAGTGTTATTATATTCAATTGTAGTAGTCATATGTATTGCCTTGAACACCTGTGGCTTCTATTGAAATACAACTTTGATTTAACACGAACATTGAAACATTCGTGCTAAAAACCCATTTCCGCATTAGTTAGCTGAATTAATGTCATAGCCAAAATACAGAACAACATACGGCAGACCATTTAGATTCAACAAGCGAAATGTGTGTTTCTTAAAATATGTTCTACGTTTAGAATGTATACACACATTGACATTGTACTATTTTAACTCCGGTATATATCGAAAATGTAATTAACATATTTAAGACAATTCATAACAGGTATTACCTAATTCATTCATACTAGTATTTCACGAAAGCGTCTCAATTTTAATAAACACTTTACCTTGCCATGAAACTGAGTATCAATTTTTAATTAAACAACACTTTTATGTTCAGGCCCCGAGATAATGATTGTTAATTTTAGTACGATTCCATGCTAAATTCAAAGTTTTGTTCACAAAAACCCATATAAAATCTTAGCTCGAGCATTAAACCATATTCAAAAACGTGTCGTAATGTCGGAGTAATGTAATTTGGCCATATATTTCCGATAAAATAACCGATTATTTATTAAGTCTCGATATTTATGAAAGTTATTTATTTGATATGAAATGATCGATGGCATGTATATTATCGCATACTACCAGAATACAAGTAAAATAGCAAGGGAATTTAACCTGAATAAACTGATTAGGATGCGTAATAATGAATGTATTATTTTCAACAGGGAATGATGTGACAACTTCATGGTCTACATCAACGGCGCAGAATATCGGTCCTCAAGATTCTGTCTGTCAGTCATCATCAGAGAGTATTTGATTGCTACCGGTCGCAATCTAAAAATACAGATTTATTTCTACTCATATTTCTGTTATTATTTGGTATGTTTTCCTATATTTGAACAAGGCATAAATAGGGAAGTTGCAAGATGAGCAATGCATTCATGAGGAGGAAGAGGTTAAGAGGGAGGGGGAGAGAGAGAGAGAGAGAGAGAGAGAGAGAGAGAGAGAGAGAGAGAGCGAGCGAGAAAGAGAGAGGGGTGAGGGAGGGAGGAGAGAACATATTTATTACAACCTATACATCGGTCAACTAATTGGTTATATGAGAATAAAGAAATAAAATATTTACACATGTATACAACCGCATATACAATTCACATTTTACATATAGAAACATACACATACACAAAAGTACAAGACTTCTCTGAGTAGCAAACTGACCTATGTGGGTTTTTTTTATAAAATATAATGTTTCAATAGATACTCGGTTAACAACGTTTCTGAGATAAACATAGTAGTACAAAGTGGGGTCTATTCCCCCGAACCAGGACCTAATTCCCAGGAATCTGACTGGCTCACGTAGTTAGGGTTAGAGTTAAGAAAAATAGTTTATTCATTTTTCGGGTCACGTGAGCCAATCAGATTGTCAGGAATTGGGTCCTGGTCCGAGGAATAGATCTCACCGAATACAGACATGACTTGTGTGTACTACTTTTCATACCAACTACACAGCAGGGTTAAAATGTCATATATTCACCAACGAATGTTACCTTTAGGAAGGGTAGACAACTCTAATAGTTCATTCGTTTGTGCGGTAATCGGTAGTAATCAATATTTAGTTATATCTGCTTTTCTTTACGTAATACTAGATAGTTTATATAATTTAATCATATTATGAAAATGTTTTGCTCATAGAGATATGAAACCAATGGTATCAAATGATGATGAAACATCACAGTTCGATGTAGATTAGATCTAGTTATAGGATATAATTATCACAAATAAGTTATGAATATATCACTGCTAACTATGGCTACACTGGGGACCTGTTCGGTGGAACTCACGTAATAGAATATCTAACTTCAAAGCAGCGTCGAACTATCCAACAAACTTTTTCACAGAGCATCTATTTTTTAGCCAGTTCTACTTATTTCTCTCGTTTGATCTCTCTGGAATTCGACGTTGGCCAGAGGTCTTAACAGGGAAAACGTCGCGATGTGTTGGAATTTGATTTGGTTTCGGGTCGATTCCACTCGGCGAAAACTTATCCTGAAAAGCTGTTTTTATCTGAGATTTCCACTTAGTCGCGATCCCCAATTACTGGTCCCAAATTAACAGCTGTCTGGGCAAATCACCCCTCAGCCTTCTCCTTACACGATACTCTTCGCGTCTTTGGTGGTCTTCAACCAAGGTTCGAGTTACCTACCCTTGGTTCTTTGATCTAGAGTTCGGTATGAATTTTGCTTGTAACTCTACAATCTGGCTTGTCAGCGGGGAACCGACTGGTAGTCCGCTTCCCCCCCACCCCTATTAACCTCTCCACCCACACGCCACCACTGCCTCAAAACCGCACACCCCTCCCCCAAGCGAAGTGGAACTTGCTGATAAGATGGCTGATTAGACTCCTTCAAGACTCCAGTGAGCTTCGGGCACGCGATTTGAATTTTTCAACACTCATTTAAATATTTGTAAATGATATAAACGAATATTCCAAGAAACTAACCAGTCTGTGGATACCGTGTTTCAAGACATACAAACGTTTATATATATATATATATATATATATATATATATATA
>JAUTBT010030780.1:0-18909 GCA_032361225.1 Lepetodrilus schrolli | reverse complement strand
GGGTTTCCTCCTGCCCTAAACTGACAAGTCGTGATATAAGTGAAAGAATCTTGAAAGCGACTATAAACCCCAATTAAGAAAAAGAAAAAAAAAGAAAAAAATCGTACTCGTAGTCGTACTCGTAGTCGTAGTAGTCGTACGTAGTCGTAGTAGTAGTCGTTTCATTGTAATATACGGCTGACCGTTTTGAATGATTGAAATATTCACATACTATTACACACAAGATAGGATCACTGTGGGTATTGAACAGCAGGCCGCCATCTTAGTGGTCAGTAAGCACAGTGTCTGTAGTAAACCACCCAATCAGGCACGACTCCAACCCTCTTCGATGAAGAAGCGATGTCCACCCAAGCTTCTACACAAAGGATACATTCCAAATTAGTATGGGTATACTCCGCATTGATGCAGGTAAAGGAACTCTCGAGGCGACATTTCCTTCTACACAGTTCTTGGGTCGATGCACTTGTTACCTTGGTGTTATAGTACCCAACATCAGAGTCAGGGTAAAGCTCGAACATGTCGCCATATTCTTGACATCCTGTAACCAGATATTACCAGCGATTGGTTATAAATTGTAATTCCACTTTATTTGACAAATACAACATCTAGCACTTCAAATAAATCCAGTTTTATTACATTTGTAAGGCTAAGAATTAAATGACAGCTTGGTTAATTTAACTGGGCAGATTCTGTGCATATCTATATATAGTGACATTAGGCCACTTCCTGTTTGGGATTTCTGAGCCCTTTTACTTTTGTATTTTTCTTGATTTATATTTTACTGGGAAAGTAAACTTTGCAATGAGGTATGTTTGCTGGTATTTAACTCACTACTTCAATAGTTAAGCTTAAATATGTTGACACTGTAGCATATGGGAATTCATATGGTGATTTATCACCTGTAGACGAATGTGTTATCCAACCGGCTACTTATATACTCTCGTATTTTCATTTTAAATTGAATTCGTTGGCAGTAGGTGTATATACTATTAAATCTGTAATCATTTAGAAAAAAAAAAGAAAAAAATTATTACCGGAAATTCTCACGTTCACAATCTGAACATTGCAGTTGGGAAATTGGGACGGGTGGTAGCGTTCAAACCCCGTCCCGGGAGCCCGACATCAATGTTTACGAAAGTTACCTTTCTGACACGACCATAATAGGATGCACTGTCTCTAACGTGGCAATACAATTATCATCATTTGTCTGTCAGTACCAGCCGGTGCTCACATGCTTACTGCAACATTCAACGCTACGGGAGTTGTGGGTTTCCTCCTGCCAGAACATGACAAGCCGTGATATGTGACAGAGTCTTTAAAGCGGATCTAAACACCCAATCCAACAGGAAGGTGATTAAAATCATATAGTCACAGATATGGATTACCTATCAATCTTAGCTATCAATAGCCGCTGTATGGTAGCATTCCTACAGTTTATATTTCCGGTAAAACTTGAATAATGTACGGTAATATAGAGTTGCTTTTATTGTCTAATAGACTAAGGGGAATAATCGTTGAAATCTAGAGAGAGAAAAAACTAATTTCGATTTAAGTTGATGACCTACTGGTACAATTATTGTGTACTTTTCAGAGAGGTGCGAAGAACCTATATTTTTTTGAGTTACGGAAGTTACCATTTATCTACTATGTTATGTATAGATTGCATGTTTACACTGAAAAAACAAATTACAACTTAAACTGAAGCTAACACAGCAAACGTTAGGTGTCCTGTTCCAGGATCCTAACAAAATGCTACAAGGATCCCGGCAGGACACTTTCACATCGGATGTCCTGCCGGGATCCTGATAAGATGTTGTTAGGATCCTGGAACAGGACACCTAACCCTTTCGCTGGGTTAGCTTTAGTTTGGGTCGTCTTAATCTGTGATTGCCTGACTATAAGAAACCATGTATTGACCGTCACCAACTTACGAGCGAGACACTCTCCAGTAAGAACGTTGTAGCTTAAGCCCGCTGTGCAAGAACACCTCCCGTTGGAACACACAGAGTTAGCAAAGCTGCAGTCAGCATTAGAAAAACAGCTTGAACCGAAGGAGCCACCCGCTGTCGAAATACAAATGTCACAGCCTGTAATACGCACCGTTAACAACAGGCGGTGCAATTGCCGTCTATATACGCGCAATGGTAGAACGTTACCTTTCTGACGCGATCATGATAGGATGGCTCTGTACCATGGCAATGCAGTTATCATCCTTGGACTTGTCAGTACCAGCCGGTACTCGCAGGTTTACTGCAACATTCAGCGCTACGGATGTTGCGGGTTTCCTCTTGCCCAAAGCTGACAAGTCGTGATATAAGATCTTGAAAGCAGCTCTCAACCCCAATTAAATAGAAAACACAATTAAAATATGTCGTTATCGGGTAACGTAACCATCGTTACTGCCACCTACGACGTCGTTGCAGACTGAGGCAACATTCGACACCTACTTCTTATGGTATATATGTAAAAGAGTGTACATACAGTCCGAAACATTAACTACCACCCGAACATTAGAACATTAGAACATTTGAATAATCTACGTACTTCCACACATTGCGTAGAGCCTGGATCCAGCTTCAGCTGTGACGGTGTTGAGGGTCTTCTCTGGTAGTGAATATCCAACTCCGTAAGTAGAACACGTCTCTGTCCGGGCGTTATATCTGTACGATCTACACCGGATGTCGTTGGCGCATATAACAACACAGTCCATCAGCTTTGAAATATTTCCTGACTCCGATAGTCCAAAATCGGTGACGGCTGTATCATTGAAGGATTCTATCAGATTATTATAGACATTGCATCCTGGACAATCCATGGACGAAACAAAATTGAAAATTATGAAAAATATTCCAATCACGGAGTATAACATCTTGGATATACCCTCTATAGCAGCAACGTTACCTGTCTTCATAGTAGGGTTCTCCTGGGTTTGTATACTCTTCTTATTGGATGCCACGCCTGTAGCCGTTTTTAATGGAGTTGATACGTAACCCTGGCCACGGACTTAACCCTCTCCCTGCTGGATTAGGCACAGACACGGCTCTTTAGTGCATCCGGTTCTCCAGCATAGAGGGGGTTAAGATACAAGTCATGAAAGTACCTTTAATGAGGAAGTTGGTTGAACAATACTCGTATATCGATAGTCGTTAAATCGGATCGGTATACGAGAGATACTTAATCTTCATGCAAAAAAAACAAGTGTTTTACTTCGATAATCCATTATGAACATGCTACTGAAATACATGCACGCATTAAAAGCGATGTATTACAAACATATGCCTCGAATGTATCCCAAAGGACAATAGAAACTACACCAAATATATATGAGACTATACTGTAAATGTTTGTATATGATTTTTTTAAAATAAAAATTGTTTAATACCTCGTTATCCATATTTGCAATACATCACGTTTTTTAAGAATATGTTTTTAACGTGCAACTTGGTGTTATTCGATATTCCTTTAAGCACGCGTAACGTGCGTTTCTGAAACGTGGCAATGCAGTTATCATCCTTGGTCCGTCAGTACCAACCGGTGCTCGCAGGTTTACTGCAACATTCAGTGCTATATGTGTGGCGTTTTTTATTTTATGTTTATCTACTGTCAAGTAATTACGAAAACCACGAGGAACGTGCAAAGATTCACAGGAAAAACGGAGAACGGGTCATCTATGCTGAAGATAGGCGATACAAATCCGTGAACATAGAATCTTCGGCGGCCAGATTGCTGTTACCCTACAGACAGATAGGACGTACCATGTAAATAATATCGTGCTCTGAACCTTTGAGAAATATTTGAAACACTGGTTTCATACTAAGTGTAACTTAATCTTCTTTGAAAACTATTGCGCATCCAATAAGCCATTGAACCGCCTCGAGGCGCTTGCGTCGATACGGTACAAGATATTACAGACCGTTCCTGGGAATGACTATAGCACATCAACGCCGACTACTGTGATTGAGATCATAGGCACTGGAAGCAGGCCATTATTTTGCTTTAATAACTTCTTTTAAAAATAAATAAATATATAAATTAAAAAATAAATGTGTTGGCTTATTACAAATAATAGAAATGATATTTTTTATTTAAATATATTTTTGGGTTATATCTATAATATTTTGAAATAAATAAAAATAAATAAAAATAGGGACCCATCGACAACATATTATCGTTGGGTCCCTTTTTATTTATTTTATATATATATATATATATATAATCACTATATATAGATTTAACCAAAAAAAATATATTTGAATAAAAAATATCATTACTATTATTTTTTTTACAGAATTTATTAAAACAAAATAATGTCCTTCTTCAAGTGCCCGTGTTAAGATGAACATGAACGATGTGACACAAGACCAATGGGTACAGAACATTGAACATAAAGCCCAGGTCCTGAGATTACGAAACTTTCTAAGTATGATTTCATGTTGTTGCGTTCAAGAGATGTTACCATTCTACAGTTGAGTGGAATCACATGCACATGCTCTTTAACGTAAATCGACATTTATCGACATCTAACAAACTCTGTTCGTCGTAGAACTTAAGCATATATTAAAGGCATACAATCACAGATTACGTCGTTTTGGACCAAATTGGAGTTAGAAATGCAAAGTACATGCACTTAGCATACATATAATCACTTTTGTACCTCCAAATATCTTTTCACCGCTGTAGGATATGTAAAATTCCATTGCAGTTTCGGTAAAACCCGAATAATCAGTTGGTAATGTGCTGTAATATCTCAATGTTTTATAGTCTAATAGACTAAGGGGGGGTAACTCTAATAATTGAATACGGTCAAAATAATCTTTCACGACCACTGGCATCAATAAAGTTGCATATACTATTAATATTAAAAGATAATAAAATATTAAATATTTAAAACCAGTGCGGAAAGTGTAGCTGGTTACACAATATACTTGTCACATCAAATGTACACTTTCATGTAAAAATACGTTTGACCATGAAATATGTAAACAAATGCAATGTGGAATGTGCCTTGACCAACACTACTGGGCTATACTCGATATCTAAAAACGCATTCTAGCAATCAAATAAAACTAATACATACACCCATTCGACGCGTTACCTGTGTCAGGTACCGGACACTGTACTACGTGTGTGTACGTGTGTATGTGCACAATATACCCACATTACCTTACGGGCGTCTGTATAATTATTTACATACAGCATTGTAATGTTAGGACACGGAATCAATTGATAATGGTTACATGAAAACAATTTCTATACATTATTAATATCTTGGCCTTGGGTCTGTGGCTATAGTAACAGTTCATTTAATCAATCTAGAATCGCGAGTTTATGCTGATCAGGGTATCCTTTCACAAAGCTCTCGTATTTGCTAAGAGACCATAGCGCTTTCTTTGCAATGTATTAGTTATCGCCTAAGAGAGCGTTATGGTCTCTTAGTGGATAAGAGAGCTTCGTGAAAGGATACCCTGAACAGTAGATCAAAATGATATTGTACTCATAGTGCATGTAAATATTGTATTTGGATTGCAATCAATGTACATAATGAACTAGGGTCAAATAGTAGTTGCAGGTGATAGTATTCTTTTCATCTGAAACACGATGTGCTGTATAGATGTCTTGGTACAACCGACTATAACAAGGCGTATTTTGGATATAAAGCGTTTGAAAAAGACAGAGTACTAAAAGGACGTCCTTTATGAAACGTTTCGAGTACGATTTCGTGCGCAACTCAAAATGTCAACAAATCCGCATACAAAATTTAAGCTCGAGTATAAATCGTGCTCAAAATGCTTCGTAATCTCGGGTCCAGACCCCGATCGAGGTTACGAAACCTTTTTTCGAGTACGATTTTATGCCCAACTCTTTTTAGTATTTTCATGCTCAACTTAAGGTTTTGTCCAGAAATCACGTTATTTATAGCATCCCTGGTCTGTCAGTACGGCCAGCCGGTGCTCGCAGGTTTACTGCAATATTGAGCGCTACTGATGTTGTGGGTGTCCTCCTGCCTTAAACTGACAAGTCGTGGTATGGACAGAATCTTTTAAGCGGCTCTAAAACCCAATAAAAAAAAAATTAAATAAATTTTAAAAACCTATACGGCCTCTTTAATAGACACTTATTGGAACGAGTCTAAGCCAAACCAAGCTGTGCGACACCTTTAAATCAAACACATTTGAGGGTTGATGAAACGATTTAATATTCATGTGAACAAACATTAATGTTTATCCTTTTAACAGATTCATGTTAAATGCAATGCGGGCTAGATTATGATGATCATTATGCCTACACCGTCAAATCAAACATATTTACCCGAGAGTTGACGATACATAAATACTCACGAAAACAAACATAAATGCTTATCATTTTAAAGATTCTAAATAAATGCTATTCTGGCTCGATTACAATGATCAATATGCCTACAGCTACACATATTAGGAGTTGGTAATTATTTACAAATGTACCACCAGAGATCAGCGAACAGATACTGGACACAGATTCCGCTGTGACGGTTTTAACGGTATTCCGCCTGCGGACCTCTATAGCAACAGCATTTTCTGTGTACAGAATTAAGTCAAATTCAATAATGTTGTCACGAGTTTGAATTCAAAGAAGCTGAACAGAATGATTCGGCACCAGAATACTGCTAAACGTTTTTATAGGAGTTTATACATCACCACGACGGCAATGTCAAAACTTACAATACATTCGAGAAATAGATGTTTGAAAGTATTATTAAAATGCAGGTTGCTCGAACAATAGTCGATTAATTTTGTTAAATAGAAATAGTTTGTTTTAAATGTCTAAACTAGGAATATACTTTAGTCAAAATCTGCAATTATCTTAAATATGTATTTGATAAAATACGAAAAAACCCTAGGAATATACTTTAGTCAAAATCTGCAATTATCTTAAATATGTATTTGATAAAATTTGAAAAAAAACACTTCTGCCGGCCGAAGTTTTTATTTTATTTGGTTTCAATATTGTTTTCAATTTTAATTCGTATCTCGGCATGCGAGATTATGGAGAGCTGGTAAAGTAGGGACATACTCAAAGGAGACTTTCCCCGGTTGTCCGAGTGGAACACGTTTTATTTTTTATTTTTGAATTGGGGTTAAGAGCCGCTCATAAAATCACGGCTTGCGAGTTCAGGGCAAGAGGAAACCGTAGTGCTGAATGTCGCAGTAGACTGGTACTGACAGACCAATGAGATAACATTACCAAAGAACAGACAACGCATCCTATCAATATCGTGTCTGAAAGATAACTTTCGCCAACATTGATCCTGGACTCGAGGCGGGATTTGATCCTGGGACATTTTGCACCCAAGTCCAACGTTCTACAAATTGCGCTACCACCCGCACCCTATTTAACCACGTTTCGTGGCAATTAACACATTTAGATTAAATGCCATACTATGCAGGAATTCTCAAGTGTGTGAAAATAAAGGTCTAGTGACATAACACGTAGGGCTTCAATTCAGTTTTTTTTTATCCCCCACAGGGTGGAGGGAATTAGGTAAACGAGCCAGATTTGGGAAATGGCACCGCCCTGACGGACGACATATAGTATAGGTTAATTGATAGGTACGTTTTTATTTTTGCACAAAGGTAAATTAATTGCGAGGGCAACGAGGTTGCGAGATGTAAGCTATTTAGTGTGGCACTTACTGATTGCATTTTTTAATGAGAAATGTTATAAAATGTGATTGTTATTATATTATAATCAACAGTTTTTATTTCATGCTGTATGATGTTGTACATGAAAGCATGTGGTCGCACTTCTCAGGAAGTTGGCATTGGGATAAATCAAAATTCTAGTCGAGTGTGGGGCACACTCTCGCGTGGGAAAGGTATCGGATCATAGGCAAGAAAACCATTTATTGGGATGTAAAAGTATTCAGAATTGCTTAGCGGTATCGGGATCTCAGAAATAGGGAAATAGTATTTCTATATTGTAAGAAATAGGTAAGCGGGCCAGAATGTGTGACGGCAAGCGGGTTCTTAGAATACCTGAAGAAACGGTAACGCCATACAAGAGGATGGGGAAAAAGGGATACGAGTATACTACATCGTGAAAATAGGCTGTTTAGGATGCCGACAGGACAGGAATAGGACTTTGGTCGAATGGGAGGGTTATGACATCACGGACACGAGAGAAGGGTATACAAGATAGAAAACGAGCTTGGGCCGCACGTCCGGACCTAGGGAGACGACCTGTGCTAAATCTATACGGTGTTCTCACGAATACAAGTTATTCTCAATCTAGTCGTCTTCTTGACGGGTCTTCACGACAACACGGAAGAAGGAGACGGGTGTCCGGACGGCCAAAGAAAGGTTTAGGGACACGAGCTTCCCAAACAACCTCCTGGTGATCTTCACTATTGTATGTCCATCCCCTAATCTGGCCCAGTACCTATAGCAAAGGCACCCATGTAAATACATTATTTTTTTCTCCATAGGCGATACTGTGTCATATAATGTACAGATCACCCCCCATCCCCTATTTCCCCCCCTAGTTGGTAACAATATGCAGAAGAATATAAAACGTATTTAATAAAGATTTAATATTGCGTCCAAATACAACCTTGCTACAGTACATTAATCAATGACCTTTTATACTCGCTCACTCACTGGACAGAATACTACTGGAATAGAGTAACATATAAACTGGCAACATCATGGTTGTCTGTCTTCTGGACACAAGGATACACAACCTTTTTGAGTACAATGTCATTCTCAACTTTGCACAGGGATTTCTTGAACAAAACCTGGCAATCATGACATTGTACTCCAAAAGAACTTCTTCTGCATCATATAGAAGTTACTGAAGTACGCAGATGTACATGAAAAACTACAAACAACAGTGGTTATTTCAGTGTTTTTAATACCTTTCACAACTTGGTCAGATGTAGCGCCAACAGAAGACATAAATTAGATTCACTTGGGGCTGTGTGGCAACAGCCATCACCAGACAGACCATCAACTGACTGTTGGTTAGCAATAACAGGCTGCCAATATTCCTTATTGGCAGGAGAGTTATCTCCTACTCTCGGGTACCCCCACCCCCCCCAAAACATTCTGTGCACATTCATGCGACATCATATCATCGATTCATCACAGAAAAATACAAGGCGCAAAGGCAACCACCCAAATTCCAGGGAGAAGCTAGAAGCTCCGTCCTATGGTTGTAGGAGGTGGACGAGACCAGTCCAACTGGGGAGGAAGCAGAGTGCGCGATGCCAACCCTTGATGCATTGCCGGACAAATCAGCTATGCAGAACACTCTCACACTCATCAGCAGGTAGATAATACATAAATAATAATAACAATAATAATAATACGTATAGTAATAATGCACTTGCTTAGCGCCCAAGGTCCATCTGGATGTGCTTGGTGGGGCTAACAATCAATATTTGTCAAAAGAGACTAGCAACTTGAAAAAACTTGATGGTGTCAGGGCTCCAGACCGATATTCTGAGTTAGTTACTTGACAGCAGGGCAAGTAGAAGTGGCAGCAAAGGTGCTAAATGTTATAAAATAGTCTGCCCGCAGTGCAATTTAACTTGTATGTCGGTCGTATGTTAGTCTAGAGCCCTGGGTGTGATTTGTGCAGATTTGAAGGAGGATCGAGATGCTATAGATTGGAGTGTTACAGTAGGGCCGTTCTGTTGATGTGGGCCCGCAGCAGCGAATGCCCCTATCATCCATTACAGACACGCGTTCCTATAGAATTTCTTCCTATAACTTTATCACTTCTTCCTCGGGTATTGAAGCTCTGTGCTCAAAATGTACTGGCATCATACTCTCATCAAAAGATTAGTACTGGACTAAATTACAAGATAATGTCGAGATGGAAAATGACTGGCTGGATCCATGAAATATTATCATGATAGGTAACAAAATATTATCACAATAGGTGAATGTCATCAGTTCAGTAGGTGTGATGTGTGTGTGATGTGTGTGTGTGTGGGGGCTGGTGCAATGTTATAGCATTCGTAAAAGGACATTCTGGCTGGCACTTCCGCATGAAGGCTTTCCAATGTCGGCAGAACATGTCGACTGATCTGCAATAATTAGATTTCAATACAACACATACGGGTGAGAAGATAACACTGGCTCAGCATCAAGGGTTGGACAACACAGTCCGCAGGTTTTTGGCAAACAATTACATGTATTGCTGATGGTTTGGATAAGGTGATAATTGCAACAGAGGCTGAATATTGACTGATAGTTATTAATATACCAGGCTTCAAGGATATAGAAAGCCATCACTAAAAAATCAAGCCAACGAAAAGTACTCCTTTAACATCAATCAAAATTCATCAAAATTTCATCCTTGTGAAGAAATCAGCTGGTATTCAATTCAACAATGTACATAACAATATGAAATAGAAAATGCCTGGTAAGTCTGCAACAAACGTATATTGTTTTAGGAGAATACTGGACTTTAGAACGGTGGTTAATACGATGTGAATATAGGTAAAAAGGTACTGGATCAGTCAATAACAGAACCAACATGGTTAGATGTTTGGATGACTCGAGGACCATTTCACCATGAACAATTACGAGAGCTTGGAACTACTAGGAAACAGCAGACACAGACCAGTCTTTGGATTGATCGGTGACTTCCTGTGCCAGTTTAGTCAATTACAGAAATTGTAGGTTTTTTTTAGATTCTTAAATGAATAAATAAATACATTTTTAAAATGACTATTTTGTAAATCTTACTAATGTCAATGTCATTGTACAGGCATGGCAACAGATAATTGTGATTTCAGCTGAAAACAAGCCCGAGGTAGCTACGTCAAGGACAAATAAATTTACCACTGGACAAATAAATCGACGGATTTCCCCGGATCGGCAGAAAATTGCCATGCCTGATAGCAACTGTTACCATGGCTATTGACGACACAGAGATTACAGAGACACTCGCGATGTGTGCCAACAATTTCCCGGTAGTTCCAACGTATTACAATGTGAGATAAAGATGACTGCGAGTGTTGAACCGTGCTCCAGTACACGGGTGTATATTCAGTCTCTGTTGAGTGGTGGACACCTCCCCACGGGTACACCTGCACTAAACATGGACAGTGTCAAATCGGCCAGCAGCAAGGTCGCAGCAAGGTCACAGCAAGGTCAAGCTGATGTTCTACAGACCTGGAAAACACACAACCACTCTCCAGTATAACCTACATAGAGGATACTACACACTCTATTTAATATCAACTTCATGTTCCTGAGTGTAATAATTTTATGCACGAGCTTCAGCAAATGCAAATAAAACTCATTCATGAGGGACATTAAGTTGACATTAAATAAAACATTGTGTAATATCCTATTTATTGAACCAGATGTAATTTAAGTAACAATTGGCCTAAAATGAACATGCTTTTCATCAAGGGAAATCAGATTCTATGCCGAATGAATGAATGAATGAATAAATGAATGAATGAATGAATTAGTGCTTTACGTCAAGCGGGAATATTTCACCCATACGTGACGACTACAATGTTATTTAATAAAATAATTACTAATTATGGATGCAAGAAAATAAAATGAGCATGAAATACCATGCAAAAAAATTAATAATTAAATAACATTCTATGCCGAGATGGACACATTCTGACGTAACCTCTGTGATGTCACAATACACCTACAACGTCAATTCATTGTCAGCAGTGTTATGTCATGGGAAGTACGTATCGTTTGAATATGACATACCTTGAAACAACACGCTGGGGTAATAAATACATGTATGCACACGCTTTACATGGGTAATCTATGTATGGCAACGTCTCATAGATATCAGTTGTACAGATGGTACATCTTATTAGAATTTATCAGCTATTATAAATATACATAGACAGGTACTGTTCCTCATTCGGCAGTAACATAGACCACAGCTATATAAGGTTCACAATCGAGGCCAGGCAATAACCAGTAATTGATATAATCAAGCAATAATGTCAAGCTTAGCAGACTTTATTCTGGGTACAAATGCCATGCATGATGTTTGGGTTGTATGAAATGATTCTGAATAATCCTCAGAGGAACTCTATACTAGATTAAATCAAAACCATGGACTGAGTGGACATTTTCCCTGCAGGATTAATCAAGCCATTGCTATGGAACATCTACAGCCGCTAGTGGGATGAAAGCAAGTTGGACGATATCCTTGGATTAGAGCCAACAAGAAGCTACCCAGACTAACCTGGGAGGAGACGGGGACTTGAGGTGGGCCTCTTTGTGTGTGTGCGTGTGTGTGTGTGTGTGTGTGTGCGTGTGCGTGCGTGTGTGCGTGTGTGTGTGTGTGTGTGTGTGTGTGTGTGTGTGTGTGTGTGTTCTGCATGGGACTCACCGTCTGTCACAGCGCGAGTCTCCGAGTGTTGGACAGTATTGATTCGGAGTCTTGGAAGCCAGGTGGGGGGCAGAGGGAGGACCGGGTCCCTGGAGTCAAGAAATGTGTGGCTGGGTCACGTCCAGGGTATGTACAGGGCAAAGACGTCTCTCACCTCCACCCTTTACACAATTACAGGTATACCCCGCACCACCACATGATACAGCTAAACATCTAACCACCTGATACAGGTATATCTCTCATCGCCACTCGATACAGCTAAACATCTCACCTCCACCCAATACAGCTAAACATCTCACCTCCACCCGATACAGGTAGACCCCACACCACCACTCGATACAGTTAAACATCTCACCTCCACCCGATACAGTTAAACATCTCACCTCCACCCAATACAGTTAAACATCTCACCTCCACCCGATACAGTTAAACATCTCACCTCCACCCAATACAGTTAAACATCTCACCCAGGGTTTGTGATGCACAGATGCAGCAGTCATGGACAACATTGTCCAGAAAGGGGAAAGAAACAGATCTGGCCTCGGGTTATTAATTGGGTCCGACGAACGAACAAATGTCGGTTCAGATGCCCATGCATAGTGATGTACAAATAGTACTGGACTGATTGGAAAGACCCATCCTTGGTTAGTATGTGTAGGCTCCACAAACAGATTGGGTGATGTGTAACAATGTTAGAATGGACCGTCGTGAGTGACAGGTAGTGAGGTGTTCTGGTGTAGGGAGGGAAGAAAACCGGTGTTAATTTGATGCCACAGAGCAAGAGGTACTTCCACAGAATAAATGTACAACATTGCAACCACGTCTTCTCTGCATAGAAAACTCCACATCATCACTCTCAGAAATGAATAATTATCACCGACCACCGAGCTATTGCCTCTGTCAAGAGTGAGTTATCTTTCCTTGCAGGTGCTAAGGTGTAGGATATTGTTCGAAATACCATCACTGCGGTCAAGGATGTTACAAGGGATGAGAGTTGGGGGGATTGCAAACAGATGCCGAGTGTGTAGGATATTGTTAGAAACACTGTCACCACCTGACATCAAGGATGTTACAAGGGTTGGGAACGGAGATGGAGGGATGGAGGAGAAAGCACCAGTGGGGCGCTGCACTCACCTTCGGTCAGCTTGTGCGGCTCTGGGTGTGGTGGCACTGTGCTGCTTCTGAGAGGGGAAGCCTGGAACCCCGGTGGGGGGTTCTGTGTCTGTGGCGGCCAGATGGTGCTGGTGGAGAAGGAAGGGAACTGCTGCACGAATGGAAGTCTGTGATTGGGGCCAGGCGCCTCGACCTCGGTCAGCTGGTGGATAGACTTGAGCCAATGGGGGGCACTGTCCGTGTTGACTGCAAGTAGAATGGTGAGCAAGTGAGTGAGTTAGTGAGTGTTTACGCAGTGGAATGGCTGCCATTGGTCAGGTGCTAGTTCAGGCATGGCAACAGACAACTGTGATTTCAGCGGAAAACAAGCCCAGGTTTTGGAGGCTGTAGGCTCCAAGCCACGTCCAGTGCAAATAAATTGACCCCTGGACAAATAAATCAGAGGATTTCTGCGGAAAATTGCACAACTTACAGACTGGCTGACAAAACTGTGAAATTCAGTGTGGAGAAGTAGGTCTTTTGTTGTTGTTGTTGTGAAGTCAGTTGGTAATTGCAGACCAGTGATTATAATTGGCTGTAGTCCTGTACCATAGTAAAGCTTATGGAATTTTTATGACTGTCGAGTAGAAGTTTTTTAATTCTAAAAACTGTATACTGCATATATCATTATGAAGACTAGTACTCCAAAACGGTTATTAATTGCTGGTGAAATTGTGAAATTCATAGGGAGAAGTCTATTTCCATCTTACACATTACTGTTGGCAATGGGAGGGTATCTGAATATGTAATGTTTCTGGTGTCATAAAAACACTGCTAAAACAAGTACCATAATTGCATCTTGAGACATTACTTCCCTTTAATTATTGCTTAGTACATTACAAAAAATGAGGCCCTTTGGCAAAATCATTTTCAATATGTGATTGCGGGTGGTAGTAAATACAGATAAACAGTAGCACAGTGGGTACTTCAATTTGAATCAACATTTCTACGACAAAAGTCTTACGTAATATTGTCTTTACAACTAACTCTGTGAAACAATATTTCATGAGTTCAGACTGATAAACACAAAGCATGGAATTACAGACAAAAGCATGGAATTGGTGAACAGAAACAATGAGACATATTTCAGTAAATGTCAAGAAATAATATTTTCAGAGAACGATGTTTACATAAGATCAATTCCAATAATAAGTGATTTGGTTGCAATGTGCTGATCTGGTTGAAATGTGGTGTTGCAATGTGGTGCTGATGGGATGGTATAGAAAGTTCCAATCACCGTAGGTGCAAAGGTCAAGAATTGAACAAGAAGATATTTCAAATGCTAGTACGGAAACTGTAGACGTGATAATGCTGACTGGATCCTTCCTCTGTGTACTACTGTAACAAAAACTCCAATATTCACACGAGTTTGAACAGCACTTTCAAACTGTTCATACATGTACTTCATATTTTTTTTAAAATTTAGATCCACTTTCAATTTTTTTTTCACTTGCATCACAGGTTGTCAGTTTATGGCCGGAGGAAACCCGCAATATCCGTAGTACTGAATGTTGCAGTAAACCTGCAAGCACCAGGTGGTATTTACCATGCTCCAGACAGAACAAAATGTTAATATTTCATTTCCGACATTTCTTGTGAAAATACACCATTTATTTGCTACCAGCTAAAGTTGCATAGATGGTTGTAAAGTGGGCAAAACCAACAATGATTGTGATAAAGTATTGAAATACCTAAAAAAACAACAATGTTGGTATAAAAAATATATGTTCTTAATATAGCTGATTGGTACACAGATTCTGAAATGGGACACAGTGTTTATATGGGGTGCTATGAGGGACTGCAAATTGAACAGAAGCTTCTAAAATGGATGTGCATTTGTAGTAGGCACTATGAGGTACTTCCGAGTCACATGTTCTGAAAAGAGACAGATTGTTTAAAGGGGATACTATGAGGATCTACAAGGGGATGCTAGGAGGTACTGCAAGCCGAACACAAGGTTCCAAAGCCAGGATTAGTATCGCGCGATGCACACACACGTACAAGCAAAACAGTCAAGTCCCGTCAATAACAAAAACCACCCCTCGGTTTAATCTACCACGGCTACTGTTCTCAAGCCAGGTTCAGCCAGACCTCGAGTTCGAGAGCAACCGAACGACGATGAGTGGAATGCGACAGTGGTGATTTGTGATGAGGTGATGGAACTAACAACAGGGTGATGAATATGCTACGAGACATACCATCTTGAACAATCCCTGACGATAGGATAGCTGGGTCAGATGGGCCCCAGGAGTTTAGAGACTCGTGAGACGTGCTGGGCCAACCTATGGCAACAGAAACGAGGCAACTCAATAATGGCTAAGAGTATGTACGGCGGCTGACGGCTGGTCAGGTAGAGGAAATTAAGTGGGGAGACTGAAAACTTTCTTGGTGGGAGTCACTAACAATAAATAAGCAAGCAGGTGATAGGAATAACACTAAGGTGGATACTCTCCTGGGAGAAAATAAATTGAATTACAACATATGTATGACTAGCCACTAAGTGAGCCGTATAATCATGGGAAATCTAGGGATAACTAGGTGCTTACTTCTACACCACGGGACAAGCCTTCCTTGGAGATGTCTGATAACTTGCGCAAAATAAGCTCTTCTTTGTTTTACGTCGCAGCAGGAATATTTCACCCATGCGCAACGATCTTTGGACTGGCAAAATTATTGATAACCATCCTTATAGGAGCCATCATTATTTGCTCTTGTATAACTTGATAGAGATTACTGTATGGTGTAGATATGCAAATTTCGATTACTGAAATGTTAAGCAAGTAATACATCGAGAATTATATTATTTATAAATCATTTTCGAAAGCATAATACAACATATTTCACCACAAAAAGACAATGAGAGAATTGTGAAAATGCACATATCATGTCACAACACTTTCAGATGTTTCCAATGAAGTTAGAAATTCAATCAACTATATACATACAAGTATAGTATTTGGAAATGCTTTCGGTACTATACCGATAAAAATATAGAATAATCATTTCAGTACCTGTTGTTCATATTATGATGGATTTAAAAAAAACCAACTTAGCTACAAAGACTCGAGGAAATTCTGACGCCAGTGCCCCAAAGAAATTCTGACATCTCCAAAGAAGGCGAGGTAGCATCTCAGAAACATTAATAACCAATTTTTAAACGCCTTTGAGATGGATATGGTATGTACAAAAGACACGCACACAAACAACATCAATCTATGCTATAAATAAAAATATACATTGACAAGTGTGAGCTAAAAAGAAAGAAATATATCTGTCAGTAAGACTGCTGTCTCATATACTCTGCCAATTCACTAATAATGATCCGATTTAAAAAATGAAATATGGATGGTATTACACAAATACAATTTCAAATTGTACATTTGGTTTCTTCACTTATTCTTTTCATCTGTTTCACCAATAACTGGAGTGAAACTATTTGACTGTGAAATAGAATTTCTGAAGAATTTCAAAATTTTGAATTACATATGCTATTAATTTCCTTCTTGTTCAACCTGAAATTTCTACGAAAGTTAACCCAATAATTAATTAACTAGTTAATTGTATTGCTCGTGATTCAAAGTCCAGAATATTCATCCTGATCCAATTTCATGGAAATATAGGAAAATATATCAGACTTGCCAAGAAACGAAAGGGGTATGTCATTGTAAGGTTCAACTCACTTTTATGAGAATTTGGATTTGGGCGTGTTCTGTTGGCACTGCCTGTGTCTGGAAGACTGCCAAAACTAATGTTTATATTTGGCAAAAGGGATCGTAGCTGATTCTGCATGTCTTCCATCTTGAACACGTCTGGCTGTTGCTGTGAAAACAGAAGGTGAAGGAAATAATTAGTTAATGCAAACTTTGGCCCAGCATTTATTGTTGGGGATTTTATTCGGATATTACCATAATCAAGGAAATATCATTTTCTTAGCAACCGTCTAAAAAATTGTTTCCCCATATACAGGAGAAATGCATTAATGTCAATACAAAAATAACAGATCAGTATCATGATACGTTTTACCTGTTAACTTTCAAATGAATGAGCTCATACTTGCTAAATACAATTTCAGCTAACTTGTTGAAAAATTGCAATGTAAGAGTTATTTCCCTTCCTACAGACAGCGAGACAAGTTTTCTCCAACTTACAACCATAAACACAGAAGAATTAATTAAATTAATGACTACAAGTGATAACTAGTGTGCATATGTAATCAGGGTTGACATTAGGTTTACTAACTAGGGATTCAAAATTATCCTCAAGACAAAATTAGAAATCAAATTGCATGTTAATAGTATTAATTAGTCTTGTATCATTTATTTTACGGGTCATTTTCTCGAGAGGCAAAGATGTACTATTTTTACAATGTATGCAATGGATGTTTTCATCGATGGGCTTAATAATTAACTGACCGACTGACCGACGAACTGACTGACCTGTGTATGAGCCTGATCAGCTGTGTCTGCTAGAGAGCTGTGGTACTGTGGAGGCGTGTGCTGGTGCTGGTGTTGTTGTTGTTGTTGGTGTTGTTGCTGCTGTGTATGTTGTTGTTGTGGATGCAGTGGATGTTGCGGATGTTGTTGTTGATGTTGTTGTTGCTGTTGTATATGTGAGAAGTTCTGCTGGGAGTAGTTTGATAAGAAATCTGTTTTGTTATTCATCATATCTGAAAGAGAACAATAGGTCATTATTCGCATAGTTAATGGGCGAGCTTGTCAAAATCTATTTTCAATGCCAGTCCTTAATGTTTATCTTTTGCAGTGTCAAAATAACTACAAAATTCTAAATTCTGTAATTTCACTGGCAATACTCAGGCCTGGCCCCGAGATTATGAAACTTTTGAGTAAAAACTCCCGCTGAGCTACGGTTTTGTCCACAAATCCCAATATAAAATTTGAGCGTGATCATGAAATCCTACTCAAAAAGCAAACATCACTGTTCCCATTCTCCTCTGTGTGGTTAGAGGACATGTCATGTGTTTAGTGAGATAGTATGTACCTCTCATCGAGCGATGTGGGAAAGGAGATATTTTCATGAGTGATGCAGCCATGAATGAAAATATTGGTTTTCCCACATCACGAGATGAGAGATGCATACTATTTCACTAGACACATGAAATATTTATAATATATTACATATTTGTATTTATTATATATTTATCAACAAAACTTTGAATAGAAAACAAGAAATGTTCCCGACTGGTGACAGTATGAGCTGGCAAATGACGCATCACAATACATTGTTAATTTCATCACTTTTTTGGTTTTTGATTGGGGTGTTAAGTCGCTTTCAAGATTCTTTCACTTATATCACGACTTGGCAGTTTAGGGCAGGAGGAAACCCGTAACATCCGTAGCGCTGAATGTTGCAGTAAACCTGCGAGCACCGGCTGGTACT
>JAUTBT010030769.1:0-18910 GCA_032361225.1 Lepetodrilus schrolli | reverse complement strand
GTTTGAGGGACGAATTAGTAAGAAATTGCTTTCTCTTAGTAATGTAATGAAAACAAGGGGAAGTAACTGGCCCCCAGTTAATGAGGTATGTCAGGCTATGCACGTGCAAGAGAGTCATTCTCGGTGCGGTTCCCATGCATTTACATTTAATTTAATTTAGTTAGAATGAATTTTTAAAAATATCTATATACTATATTATAAGTATGTGTGTGTATATATTTTCATTTATGAATATATGTTGCAGATCATCAGCGCGTCGAAGGCATGGAGTTCCACTTAATGTCATTACAGTAAATGAGTAACCACTTGGTTTCGGAGTCATTCGTCCATACCTCCTGTGGTGATTCCTCGTCACAAGATATGCAAGGCCTGTCGTTTTAAAGGTTATACTTATTGACCTTATGTACAACCATGTGGAAGTTTAGCATGAATGGACCTGGCATATGTGCCAATGATATTTTTCCTATTGCCTGTCGCAATCCAGGCTCGTCGCCGTTACATGGTCACATTGATCTATCTAGGGCTCGTCGCCGTTACATGGTCACATCGATCTATCTAGGGGTCGTCGCCGTTACATGGTCACATCGATCTATCTAGGGCTCGTCGCCAGTATGAAGCAACATATACCAACGATTGACATGTATATCTATCGAGGTTTGTAATAATACAACTATAATAATATCGCCTTTGTTTGATGAAGTATTCAACAAGGGCAACGTCCGCATTCCAAATGAGTGTTATGTTGTTTGTTTAAATGAGTGTGTCTTAAGAGGAATAGTAGTTATCAGAGACCCAATGATCCAAGCGGCTTTGAGCAGCTACGACGAAATACCGGCGCTTCATAAATGCATATTTTGATTTTGATTGATAATAGTTTCCATAGGTTACGGTAGACGTCGTACAAATATACATTAGTTCAAATGGAATAATAAATAGAACACCGTGACTCAATTAATTTAATAAGTTAATATAATGTGTGCATCAATAGAAATGCAATGTTTTTGAGAGTTTATAAATACAAATGTCTAAGTCAGGTAAAATGTATTGTTAATTTCCATGACGTCGACTACATGTAAGTCGATACTATTTTCGAGAAGTACCATGCAACATCTTTAACTGTAGGAATTGTACCATCTACGTCATTTGAACCAATGGAACTCCACAAAATGGCGCTTATTCTCAAGTGGGAAGCCCTATTAGATGATTATGTTAACTCGTAGGTTTCCTTGAACCTATTTATGTCCATGATTTAACATGGAAAACGGGCGAACTCATTTCCGTCAGTATTGACTGCGTCTAGGCATGTTTTAACACATATGTTCTATTTAACATTTTGCCACATGGAGATGACCGTGGATGCATTGATTGTGATTCAGGGAGAATGATAAAAGATAATTTTAGAGATAGCCGGAGAAGTGTTGTGTTGAACATTTCGGCCTAACCTCCATTAATATCATGCATACACCATCATTTGAAGTTATGTCAAGCTATGTATATGTACATAATAATTTAATTTTCTACATTGGTAGTTGAAAGAGACAAATGCATTAGGGTATATATAATCTAATACTTCAGTTAACTCAATCCAAAATTCAATCATCATCAAAATTCAACTAGACCTCTATGCCAAGACCCATCATTTCGACACAATTAGTATTTCCTTGGCAATGGTTTCGAATTTCAAACACCAGAGATGACAAATCATTCTTCCTGAAGCATATCCTTATCGATGGCTCTGAGTTAAAGATTTCATCCAATTAGGAACGGAACAGAACTGCCAGTCTAGACTTGTACCATCTGATTGCCTGTAGTGCTTCTACCCTTAGTATAATGACGTGACAACGTTCTAGAACAATCTCGCGATCGGTGATGTGTAAACATCTGCACGTTCTTTCTCACGAAAACCCATTATAACTTTACAGAGAGTATCAGATCAACTCCATGCAGACACCTACAATACTTTCTAGTTTGTTTTGGTAATACGGATCCTAGGATTAGCTTCTGATTTATTCCTATTAGATAACTGGGCTCCGTTGCCCAGAACACGTGTAACTAAGTCCACTTTTGAATGTAAGTAAAATCTTAGTCCATGACATGAAACACATTTATCGCTACAATACTTGAGAATCTAGTTAGCTAAATCTATTGCAACGATAACGGTGTTTCGTGCAAACAGTCCTACAACATGTAGCGAGTCCCTACAATTTGACTTACAATCAATGTTAGCTACAACTGTTCTCAGCAACGAGGGGAATCCAATAACTATTGAAATTCACCATCTCCAAACTGAGATAAATATTTATGAAACACAGTGTAGCCAATTAGCATGTTAACAAGGCGTGACCGGCAGACATACATAGTCAAATGCAGGTCAAATCGTAACCTACAGGAACAGTGTATTCAGTGTATTAATACATTCATAATTATAATTGAGAATTATTAGACATGTATACTGTACACATTATATAAAGCGCAACAGTAGTTTTAAATAGATGAATTGTTAATACAAAACTTGGTCAACCAGTCAAATATTTGCTTTGTAATGTTTGTAAGTGTGTGGGTTTTTCTTTAAATTGTTTATCAACCATATTTTCAGTGATTTTGTGGAGGTGTGTTTTTGGTGGGACATAAACACGTAACAATTGTGTTACTATTATTCAATGGTATAATGCTTATGTGTTAGAATGCCGGTCCCTAACATCAAATTCGTCTCCTCGTGTGGAGATATGATCCACCTATTGATAAATCTAAGTAAACATTTGACAAGACCATTAATAAATATGTCGTAGTATGGGATTAATATATATCCAGTACGTTCTAGCACATGAAGGATAGGTTACAAGCGTGTACGCCTAAGACACACTAATATTTATGTCAGCATGGCCGGAAGGAATGTACAAATGTCAGATGTCAGATAATGATCATTATTTTTAAGAACTATCTATGGCTACATCAATATTTCTGTGAGCGTGACCCACGCCTGTGTGAAGCGATAGCCATACCCACTACTGTGACAGTAAAGTCCATTGCACAGTTCTTCTTGGACAACGATCGACAAGGATGGTCATTATAGGTTTATGAAATCTACAACGACTGACGGTCATGTTATCCGATTGTCAGACGAACATGACACTTCAATGCAGTCTGGCAAATACAAGTTTTGTCTTATTCGCACAACTCCGGTATGACACGAACCTTGCTTCTAACTTCAATTAGGAAAATAATGACACGGACACTGCAGTCTTTCCACGCGAATACCAGTACGGGCTGCCATGTTAAGACTTTATCCAGTACGGATAAAACATTACGGCAGAAAGTGGCATTCCTGTAGATACGGTGTGTCGGATCCGATACTACATGGACGGGTACAGATTAATACTTACAGTCTGTGTTTGACGAAATAGTACCTACTGTAGTCCGGGAGTACGCTATGTTTTCTTTCTTTAATTTATTTTAAAACTAATTTTATAATATGAAATTACATAAGGTTCTATTAAGCCCAGACTACAGGTACGACCCTTTCGTGAAACGTAGACCTGCTTCACAACAACGCGTGGCATATACAACAGATTGTTCTAGGGTATCCTTTCTCAACGAGACCATTATAGTGTTCTCGTAAGTGTCCGATCGCCATGCGTAAGAGATGTCTACGAGAATGTTATTGGTGTCGTAGTAGATACGAGAGTTTCGTGAAACAATGCCCAGGTCTCTAGGAGCATAACTGTGCCCACGGCCAGATCTCCTGAAACATCACCGAGTTCACAGTCAGTAATCCAACCCGGAGAAACACTATGCCAAGAAAATGAAAGGATGTTCTGTACAAGTTCTGTATTAATCTTAATAGGGGAGATAAATGCAACCTTTCCAAATCAAACGTTTTTGGAATACTCTTATACAAACAAACCTGTCCTTGTTGTCTGAGTTCCGACAATTACACCATAATTGACAACCTGTGCTGAAGATAGCAGATATATATATCATTGCACACAGACATGAAGATAGCAGATATATATAATTGCACACAGACATGAAGATAGCAGATATATACACATACATGAAGATAGCAGATATATATATCATTGCACACAGACATGAAGATAGCAGATATCTATCATTGCACACAGACATGAAGATAGCAGATATATATCATTGCACATAGACATGAAGATAGCAGATATATATCGTTGCACACAGACATGAATATAGCAGATATATATCATTGCACACAGACATGAAGATAGCAGATATATACCATTGCACACAGACAATATTAAGATCATTGCTAACTACATGCACTTCTATGCATACTTTTAGTGTCACTGGATTCCATAGAACGTCTGATCTGCAAAGTCGCGCGGAGTAACCAACGGGTGAAATCAAAATCTCAGTAATCCTACAGTGATAATGGTCCAAGATGACGTACTGTTTTCTAGAATATCGACACTAATGGGGGCTTTAAACGATTTATGGAACAAGTATTAGCAGCATTTCCCTTTATCATAAGAACTTAGCGAAATTCGGAAAACGCGAATTAATGGGAAAGCGTGGCCCAACGAAGAATCTTATGATAATAGACGAATAAATAAGTTAATTCCGACCGTTCTATGGATTTTTCCCTCTGGCAGCTACATTCTGTCATCAGAAGATTTGATGTAAATAGCTATATATTGTATATACATAAGCAGCATTAAAACCGGATGTTTAACCGGGATACACCGACTCGGAATGTCAACCAGGCAGTAGACGCATGATTACGCCATGCCATTTACCACTCCGCTACATAACTCTGTTTTCATTACAAGCAACAACCAGCTAAGCCTGATTGAGGTGGAATCGATTTAGGACCAAAAAAATCGAGTGCTGGTGTTTTTACGGCCATTTGATGAAGGGTAAACACGAGTGTTTGTTCTCTGCCTCTGATAGGTTCAATGTAATTATTCCTAAATCACTAGCTAATAATATAAATCAAGATTATGTTTTCCGTCAATTATAAAGTGTGCTATAGAGAACAAGAATGATAGATAAGATAATACAACACGTGATGATCAATTGTCAAGTCGTAATCTGTTCGTTCGATATTTGTTATAGGTTTTTCTCACAGGACATACTAGATGTACTTGGCGTAGACTTACCATTCTTGTTCATAGAGGACTAGTGTACATTAATTTAATCTTACCAAGTTTGTTCTATTATTAATTCTAACATTTACGATGCCATTTGTTTCTTCAATATTAATAATTATCTTCAGGCTTTAAATTTTTATTCTAACTAAAAACATCCGAGGCTGATATTTTTATGGAATTATTTATAATGGTCCTCAAAACACGAGAAAGTTAGATGAGGAATATACTACTCAATGTTTGATAAGGACAAGGCATTTCTTAAATTGAATGAATGGATTAGTGCTTTACGTCGCAGCGTGAATATTTCACAATAAAAGAAACGTATATTATTATTATGTCATGCCATATTGTTGAGGCAATTCAGATACTATTTTACTTTTTTTTACTATTTTACTAAATATGCATATATGCACAAAGTGCACGAATCTGCTAAAAATGGATCTATGATAAATAGATTATTGACCTCGTGTCTTTAGATATCGTCTATATCATGCTAAAGGTCTTCTAATACAAAGCGTATCCCTAAGTGCAGGATATAGACTATATCTAAAGACAATCGGTTAATAATCTATATATCTATCTATCTATATATATATAAAATCAACAAATGCCAAAATATGCGTGAGGGAGTTGCTTTAAGGAATCTGGATCAATGTTTTGACCAATGCGTCTGCAAGTTCTTCATAAAAAAATGCCCAGAGTCTGTTGACGTTTTGAAATATTTCGTTGTTAAAATAATATAGAGCTACATATGTTCAAAAAGGATACTGGTCCTTAATTAGCTTTGTTGAGTATATTAGAGCTTCGAATACTTCACTGATCGATTTCCATAAAACATGAAAATATTGTCAGTAGCGGGACGTCATGAATATACAACACTTACACAAATGAAATGTAAATAATTTCCGGTGAAACTGCCTTTAACTATATAGTTGTAATTGTATGCGATCGAACACAATCTTCAAGTATAGGAAATATAGAAGCGATGAAAGTACACAACGAACTGTGACGACATTTTCTACAAATTGTTTTAAAAAATAAAACGGTTATTATGCCGAGTAACTCGATGCTACTTCTTGACTAGGCAGATCGAATTTTAACATGTGACGTTACATGGAGTAATTGCGTAATGTTTAAAAGTTAAATTCACGAAAAAACAAAGTTTGACAGCATAAACGACATGTCGACATTCTCGTACTATTTGTTGTTATTTGTTGTCATACGTATGTGCTGCAGAGTGCAGTGAATAGAGCATTCCTGGGGAATGGTTGATTTTACATACAGCGGAGTACCTGAAGCCGAGTGCAAACGTAAATGTGTTGAAGCCAATAACAGCTCGTGTTCCTGTATGAGTGCAGACTACAAGCAGATCCCAAGAATTGTCACTTCAGCTCGATACATTTTGGAATTATTTCAGAAGACGAGAAAGAATCTAGTTCAACTTGGGTTTACTACCAACGTAACTGTGGCTCATAGTGCATCAGAGGTTGTAAATTTGGGGTGTAAATTCGTATGTTATTAATTTGGCATGTTATTAATTTGGCCCAGTAAAACTATAATAACAGCCAGTTCTTGAAGGGAATAAAGCTATTTTAGCAGACAGACAGACATATTGTTATTGGCATGTCTTGTGGGCCTATTTAAACAAGGATAGCGTAGAAACGTATACGACCAAATTATAATAAAACAAAATTGGGAAGTTATGTGTGTTAGTTATGTCAGTAGCTCTATGGTGGCCATGGGTTTAAGCCTGAAAATAATCCAAATTGAAAATTACGTTGTGTCGATTGAAACACAATTAAACATCAATGATTCCATTAAGCATTCTTTACACAATTAGTGATCCGATTCATTCATCATAGTAAATAATGGAACATGTCAGAACCATGATAATTAACTCGAGAGAAACCTGTTACGTTTCTCAATATATGGATTCGTTAACTTAGCTTTCTTATTATAGGTAGATCTATCAGTCAACCTGATCAGGTAGCACCCGCCATGTGCATACTTGTATTTTCACGTGAAATATACAACGTCGTGCATCTGTCCCAATTTAATAATTTGTGTACGGACATTCATTTATTCTATATATGCCTTAAATTGTGCATGTGTGCGAGTGCGAGTGCGAGTGCGAGTGCGAGTGCGAGTGCGAGTGCGAGTGCGAGTGTGAGTGTGTGTGTGTGTGTGTGTGTGTGTGTGTGTGTGTGTGTGTGTGTGTGTTCGTCAGTTTGTTAAATTGATTACCGTAACGTGGAAATAACGTATTCAAAGCTACTACAAAGATCATACAAATAATTAGATGTTAGCAGTAATGATATATCGACATATGTGCCGGTTCAATTTGTACGAGATATTATTTAGAAGAAGTCCATATTTCCGCTTTGAGCCCTTCATGTCAAACTATTTTCTTTGTGCCGATACTAGAGTGCATGTAATATAGCCATACCACATACTTAGCACCTTCCTTTGTCATAAGCCATTACGTGATACTTGGAATGCATATTTACTCTGTCCCGGACTGTATAGATATTTCACATGTTGATAGTAATTTAGGATGGCTTTTAGCGTGTGTGCGCGTTAGTCAATACACAACATGAGGATACGTATGCAGTGTGATTAAAAACATAACACCAGAGAATTTCTGAAGAATTGGAGAACTGAAGAAGAATCAGAGAACGTTTAGATTCCCTACTGAAACTATGGTGGTTTACGGTCTGGTGGCACTGTCATTTTTAGCAGCGTGGTCTTATCAGACTTGTGTCCTAGAAAAGGCTGTGCGTATGTATAATTTTGATGCCATCAAAGTTAACGAATATCTTCTATGGTCTGAACAAGGTCTTGCTGCTTTATTCTGTCTTGACAAATGTGCAAGAGATCCTCGTTGCCACAGTTTCCAAATAGAAAGGACAACAGGAACGTGCAGAGGACATTCGACGTCCTTTGCCAGTCCTTACAAGCTGTATTCTCCGACAGAAACTGTCAGCGGTTTCCAACTGTTCCTGATGAAGTCGGGTATGCACTGTAGAATATATTTAATTGTAATGTCTGTAGTGTAGTCAACGTTGTCCTTTCAAGTCATTGTAATTTACATACTTGGAATTTATTCGTAGCTTCTCATCAAGGCGCATTTTAATTAAGGTGGCTTCACGACTGTTTGATACAAATTACCAAGCTGCTCTGAAACATATTGTTTGGCTTTGTTTAATGATATATTGTTGTTTTTACAGCTGCTAATTATTTTGGTGACGCCTGTGTGGATAATGCAGATTGTCGTCTGACCAATTCCACGTGCAATGACGGTATTTGCGTGTGTAGACTGGGCTACATGTTCTCACCCTCGGACTCGGCATGCAGCGCTGGTAAATATTGAAATGTTTGGGGGCTGTAAGTGGGTCACAATTATTTTTTGAATTTCCAAGAATTACCCAGAATCTTCCAAGTTCCGGTGATAGCCAAACACAAGTACTTGGCCTTGGGTTGACTAAACTTCAGAAAAAGTCTTAATCCCCGTTAAACCGGATCGTGTGCTTAAATTTCTGTTGTTTAGCATGATCCACAGGTTATAGATCGCGATACAATGTAACAAAACAACAGCCACGCACATGTCAACAAGTAGGTCATCAACAGAATCGTTAAACCGGATGTGTCTAAAAGTGGAATAATATTATCTTAACTAGATGCCAGAATGGTAATTTAAGGTCTGATAGGTTTGGAGTGTATAGCTCGAGATTCAGCCTTCCCTGCTGACCATCATATACGCGGGTCAGGGGACCATACCCACATAATGCCTACATTGATGCAATATTGTTCCAGACTGCACCGAATGGAGTGACGACTTTACCAGACATGTCGATAGATTCATCTTTGGTATGAATCAATTTGCATACAACGGAACAACTGAAGCTGAGTGCAGGAGTAAATGTGTTGAAGCCAATAACAGCTCGTTTACCTGTGTTAGTGCAGAGTACATTGGCTCTCTACAGCAATGTCACCTCCTGGAGAGATCGACATATTCTGGGCAG
The DNA here is from genome assembly GCA_032361225.1 of Lepetodrilus schrolli. Lineage (NCBI taxonomy): Eukaryota > Metazoa > Mollusca > Gastropoda > Lepetellida > Lepetodrilidae > Lepetodrilus > Lepetodrilus schrolli. The sequence goes on along the minus strand of JAUTBT010030769.1, from coordinate 9,765 downwards.
CTTCCAGAAGACATTTACGGGACAGAAGCAAACTCGTTGTACTACCAACGTAATTGTGCCCCAGAATGGCCTAATGTATGATTTGGCATCACTGTAATTAGTCCAGCGGGTAAGTGCCATGAATCGTGCACTTTGCGATAAAAGTACAAAATTTGGTACACCTATTCAGTAGACCATTACACACAAACATTGATATAGTTCCATCCCAGCAACGTTCTATGCATGGCCGCCATCGATAACTAAAATTGAATATATCGCAGAAACAAAGAAACACAAGATGTTAATTTTGTTCTCTATTTATGTCTCTTTGTTGCTGAGTTATATTCAATTATTGTTATAGATGGCGGCCATCTTTAAAGATGGCTCCCATAGAAAAATTCTGTTCGTGTTGATGTATTTTATATTCCAAGACACTTGGATGAGTTCTCTATATAACAATGTTGGGATGGTAATTGTTTATTGAGTAGTTGTACCAAATTTGGTGCTTTTATGACAAAGTGCATGATTCTTCACTTTATCCACTGGACTAAATAGGATGAAATCTCCGAATGAAAATGAACGTACCCATAGTCTACATGTATGATTGAAAAATCATTATGATTAAATTGAATTAGACGTTGCTCATAACATTGCTCATATACAATGTTCAGCACTTGCTTGAATGTTTGTTAACAATCACAGTATGCATTTTCTTTTTAATAATAGGACAAACGTAGACCTAATCTTAGGGCCCGTTAATTTACGAAAGGATCGCACTGAAGAGCCGGAACACGTAATCATCCTTATTTACGTCCAAACCTACCAGTATAAGCCTACGACCCTTTCGTGAAGACCTAGATAGGTAAATTCTAATAAATAGTAGACACGGCCAATAAGAGCGAAGGGGAGACAAAAACTTGTTACATTGCCGTCTTAATTGTGTGTTTATATGTTGTTAATATACATTTTACAGATGTTTTGACTGTAGGTTTATTAATGGTGGGGTCTATTCCCCGGACCCGAACCCAGACTTGCGGTATATTACCCGGACCGGGACCCAATTCCGGACAATCTGAGCCAATCAGATTGCCGGGAATTGGGTCCGTGTCCAGTGAATAGACCGCAAATATGGGTCCAGTTCCGGGGAATAGATCTCACCTTTACAAATATACTATTACAATTTCGATAGCAGTAACGATTTAGTTCATTAAATGTTTGAATTAGTTTTCCTTATATATTTATAGTATTGCCATATTAAACATTGTCAATTAGCTAGGTTAACGTTCATTTCTTTTCGTGCGCATCAACTTAAGAGCATTTCGCAAGATGCAGTACGAATTTCTCTCAAGATGATAAAGTCATATCTTAATGTATAAACATAGTTTTATTTAATTCTTTTAAATATGTAATTGCATGACTGTTGATTGTTAACTTCCATGAAGACTTTGTTGTATCTTTTCATGTCGTAATTATTACTAATTTTACTTAGAAATAAACATTTACAATATTACAGTCAAGTCTCTTCTTATACAATTATACCGGTTGTTGCTACATGCACATTACGATTAAATGTTAGGCAACGTTTTTCATGCAATGTAGACACTGGTTAGACTAGTTTATAGTTACCGGTATTGGTTGTTTGTAGTCACATGACAGTCATCGTCAGGGAAACAGTCTTGTAGGGTGTATACAGAAAACTGCTAACTACTTTCGATCGGAGATCTTGAATGAACATGATTTACTATAATTTATACACAGTCGCATCATTCTTAAATATCGGACGGCTGAAATTAATTAATGTGTATATATTTGGTCGATTTGTGGTTTAAAGCAATCTTCAAGATTTTTTCACTCACATCATGGCGTGCACGTACATATTCTGTTTGTACTAGTCTGGATTTCCATCAGTTTTTATAGTGCTAGCCCACTTGGAATATCACATGCCGCAGATAGAACATTAATACCCCACTCAGACACAGTATACTGATTCCGAGCCGACCAGTCCTTGCTTTACCCCTTTAATGCTGAGCGCCAAGCAGGGGAACAACAAGTACCTTCTTTTAACGTCTTTTGGTATGACGCGACCGGGGATCGAACCCGCAACCTTCCGCACTCCAGGCCGACGCTCTAACCATTACACCACGGAGCCAGCTTGTATTCAAGTTAATGTATCTGTAAAACTAAAGGAATTCTGAATTCAAGTCATCTGTAAAATGTGTGATATTCAAGTTGTCTGAACAATTAGGCATATTTGAAAACTATACATCATAAATCTTTGGGGGGCGTAAAACAGGGCAAGGCTAGTCACAGATGTTGGGAATTTAACAATAAAATTCAGTTGGCCATTTAACAATTAAATTCACTCATATTCAATCTATAAAATTAGCACAATTATATTAGGGAGTTGGCAGCAAGGCCCTATTCAAAATGAATTATTTACAAACATCTGCAAGAGATTGTGCTTGGTCCTGCTTTCCAAATAGGCCACGCTCCAATTTGACGTTAAATTTTCCTAGCCAACGCCTAGATCTAGTTAATGCCTGCACATGTACATAAAGCCAGTCCCTGCGTTGATTACACGGATGTGTGTCACTTGGACAAGTCCTCCAAATATTAATAATAATCGTAGTAATCAAAATATTGTGGAAAATCCACACACGAACAGACGCTGAGAGTGATACATTATTACTCCAATCAACGGATCAGTGTGTACTCCCTCAACTCCCTGGGGAGTATACAACATACGATGTCGTTTCTGATGCCATCTCATCCTACCGGGTACCCATTCCCAGCTGGGTGAACGCAGACCTTTTCAAACTGTTACTTTCTTGGGATTTTCACATTCATAGAACATGCTATCTCTGCCGAGTTAGTTGTGAGTAATGCTATACATGGCAACTATGATTGCCTCCAGTAAGGAAAAGGTTAAGCAGAACTGTTTTTCAAAGGGACCACCAGCAAGGATAAAAGATCAAGCATTGGGTATCAACTAACATGACAACACACCAAAGGAAACTATTTAAATCTTAAGTGTACTACACAACTGGGATGTCGAAGTTGAAACAATACAATTTTGAACATGCCCAGCTGGTAGCTGTGCCCTGACATAAACTGGTAGCTATTTCTAGATGGTCGTAAAGTTTCAGAACCGGTTACAACCAACTCTTAATCTAACCACAGCCAATTGCACGGGTACCTGCAATGACCTCGACGTGACGACCTCAACAAGATGACTCAAAATGTCCATGGTGGTTGTTACTCGAGACCCCAGACTTCCGCCTGCATAATTTGCAATCACTTGAGAGCTGTAGGTCATAACTGTAAAGACCGTGTGGTACTTAGTCCTGTGAAGGTGTCAGCTAGATGTACTACACTGTAACCCGATAGCCGAGGCCACGTTATGACAACTCCTAGGCTGGGAAATGAGCTCATAAACACTTCTCGTCAGTGTGCAGATATATGAATGTCAGTAATGTTTGGTATTATGTAATTATTCAATATAGCAGTCTGTCTTTCCACCCCACCCCACACATCCTTTCCTCCATCTGTCTGTCTGTCTGATAATCCATTTATCCATCCATTGTGTCCAGTCCTGTTCATCATCATTGTCTTGATAGCGATAACAATGGTCATTGACATCCTCATCATCAGGAACATCAGTCATCATCATTGCCATTGCTGTCATCATCCTGACCGTCATCTGGTTATTGTCGCCATCCTCATCACCGTAACCAGTTATCCTGATTACCATTGCCGTCATCATCCTTATCGTCATCATCATCATCATCATCATCATCATCAGCATCATCATCATCATCATGATCATCATCGTGAGCATCATAATCATTGCCATTTTCCTTCTCACAATCATCTGACGTCATTATAATTATCATTATCACTATCATCATCATTATCATCATGGTCTCACCTTAGGGTTGAGATCGTAGAAGTTGTAGTACTTGAACTTTAGCAAGACGCTGTCGTTCTCTCGGACTCCCTGCTCCATCATTGACCGCGACGAGTCCAGCCACCTGCAAACATACAATATACTACAGGCTCTCATCCCTCTTAAACAGACAACACAATCTCTCTCTCTCTCTCTCTCTCTCTCTCTCTCACATACCCACACACACCTTGCACTCCTGAGTCACTATTTATCTGCCAGACAGACCTCCGAACAAGTTTATTTCATGTAAAATTCTATAATTTATTTTTGGCAGGCTAATACCTACAGGCTCTCATCCCTCTCAGAAACAGGCCATTTTCAGAAAGAAACAGGTCACACACACCTTGTTGCACTTTCAAATCATTTCCCCCACATTTATTACACATTTACATTTAAAACTCTCTTTTTCTCTCTCACATGGACAATGTTCAACAATAGTGTGGTTGGTTCTACCAGTGTTAGACATAATCTCCAGTTGATACTGGTTATCTGTGGTGCTAGCCAAGGGATTACATAACACACAGTGGGGTGGCCATGGCTCCAGACGAGATGAACCAAGTTAGATAACTCTCAGTGTGCGGTCACACAGGCGTCATTGAGCCTGAATGGACCAAATAATACTTTGACAACAGTACAGATATCAGACTTCTGTCTTTAATGAGCATTGGCTTGAAATCGATACATATCCTGTACTTTATCAAGACAAAAAGAACAATCTTACTTTGTTTAAATATGGAATTATATACCTTCAATTATAGCGTATATCTTCTACCATCCAGAACATTTTGATACAAGATACATCAAAGTAGAGTTCCTATTCTTATCTCAACAACAATATGGATTATCTTTGAGGATCGGATGTTAAATTGATAGTAAAAATACAAGCATTTTAACCGAGGTAGATTTTAACTGCTTTCAGAATGAAATAATGGCATGCCTCAACCCCCATTTCCATTTAATACAAAGAGAGACAACTCCATAGTTACAAACAAAACAAAGCTGAGGTTACAAACTTTCTGAGTATGACATCATGCTCTTCAATAGTTTCTTTCACAGATCCCCATATAAAATTTGAGTTGAGCATGAAATCACACTCAAAAAATGTTTTACAACCTCGTGGCCTGAAGCCACCTTCCCCTCAACATCATTCAAAGGGAGACAACTGCCAACTCACGCGCAGTTAACCCTGGCCTTCTCCAGGAAGTTCTTAGGTCGGTACAGATACTGGAAGGCCTCCTTGGCAGCCACCTGGGGGCTGTTGGCCAGCGACGACTCCATCATGCCCTCGAACGACAGGCTGTACATGGAGCCCGGCGACATGGTGCCATTGAACGTGTTGTACGGCGACACAGAGTGCATGCTGTGAGGGCTGCGGATCAGGGTGCTCTGAAAGCCGATTGGTCGAAAATTGTGAATGTTGTTCTGTCGATCGATTGGTTGAATTATTGGTTGATGTGGCTGCGGGTTATTTTCACCTAAAATATTGTTCAAATTAGTCCAAAAATAAATTAAGATGACTATTTTCTTCTTATTTGTTGCATATTATTGATGCAGAAATAAATAAATAAATAAATAAGTAAATAAATAAATAAGTAAATAAATATTAATGAATGAATAAATAAATAAATAAACAGTCATTGCATATAGGTGAAATATTGATGTGGCGACATAAAGCATTAAATAAATCTGTTTTTAAACATGGTGCATATTCCAAATTGTATAAATTGTATTCCAGATTCCAGCATTGCAGCTACGTACCGATGGAGAAGGTCCCATGGGACTGCGACTGGGGTAGGGGCTGAGTTTGCCATCTAGGCTCCCTGAGGAGGAGTGCAGCGTGCCGTTGGCGCTGAGAGGTCCGGTTGTATTGGGGGACTCCCCATGTTTCTTCTTTCTGACGGCCTCCTTGACGACACGCTTGATGTCGTCCTTGTCCATCCGCACCATCATCGACACCTCCTCCGGATGTCGGATCCCTGGAACACAACAACTGGATTTAGATATCAGCCATTACTCCATTTTCCTGGTAACTGCAGAGAATTACGTCCTCTGGGTACTGGATCCCTTAAGGTGCAAAGAGCCTGATTTAGTGGTTTGCCATTTTATAAGGTCTGCTTATAGTGGGAATAAAAACCAGTGGAACGTAGTGTTACTAAGAAACACTCAACCCATTTCTGTTGTATGTAAACAAAGAAACGTAACTACAGACAATAAAATCCAATTATTGCATGAGGAAGTCTTTTCCATCGCCAACTTGTACGTAACTGGAAGGTTTGAATCTGTAATTTTTATTGTTATTTTCAAAATGTCATCCAATAATACAAAGAGATAGCCTAATGCAGATGTATACATATCGATCGCAATAAAATGTTCATCATTAAATAACAAGTATGTTATTCTCATGACATCAATAAAAGCTACGATCTACTCTTACCAATATATAAACATATCCCATAGGTACAATATTCATGGACAATTATTCCGACAATTATTCTCCCGTTTATCTGAAATTACTGACCTCGTTCCATCACATCTCATTACTCAACTACAGTCTGGTAAACAATCATAACTGGATTTAGTTCATCGTACAGATACGGCTAGCTCGTGAAACATCCGTACAAATACGGCTAGCTCGTGAAACATCCAACGCAACCCAAAATGCCCGACACTTAACCCACTGTGCCAGGTGTATGTAATGCAATCGGTTCCCACATTCCAAGTCCTAATAAATCATAACTGGTGTGTTTATACTGCCACAAAATATCTGATGATTAACTAATAATCAATATTCATTCACATAGTTATTTCCATTAGTTGTGTTATTTGCTGTCAATATTAATTTCCTGGCATTTTCTGTCCAGTTTAAATCAGCTTGGCGATACTCACATGATTAATGGGAGAGAATTTGGTACCCATACAGATTTAGATAAATGGTTACTTTTGTACAAGTAATTTAGGATGTTAAATCCCTATTTTACAGATATCTCCATATAAAATTGCATTAAAAACTAGGTGTGGTACAGAAAAGCCTTGTAAACCAGTACAACATTAATGCAAACACTTCACTGCTATCTGGTACTCATCATGAACTGTTCATCATTGAAGAAACAAGCTGGGCACTGGGTGGACTTCTAGCTCAGAATGGTCAGCTTGGAACCAACAAAATGCTAACTATTACCAGTGTTTGAAAGTACTGCCTGAAAGTAATTCCACAGAGACTAGCGATGTATTAAAGATTTCTGCATATTTCCTAACAAGGCCATAGTTATTTGATTCCATGGTTTACGGATCTGCAGACAAGATTTTTTCCATTTTGGAAAATAAAATAAAAATTATGAAATACAAATTATAATTTTTATTTTATTCCACCGACGGTGTATTGGTCTTTAGCAAATTATAATAATAAATGGTAAAGGAACAAGTCTTATAAACCATCATTGAACATGAACAAAGACCGGGAGGCAATGATTGACACAAAGTCGAAGGCAATTTCATTGGTTACTGGTAGATATATCTATAACAAAAGTCTAATTTATATCAATTACTAGTATTGATAAGAAATACACATCTTATTCAGATCTGAATGCACAATTATTTTCAAACAACTAGTGACTGCTATATTGATCAATAATATGTATTTTCTGTCAACCGATCATTCATAATCTTCAATTATTATTATTAATATATTATACCCAACCAACTGACATAAATATCAAATAATATTTATTAATATTTTCAACCACATGAGTCAAAAATCATCACAGAAAAATCTGTAAACCAGGGAATCAAATAACTATGGCCTAATATATTCTGGGTTGCTTTTCTGGTTGTTTTTATTTATAAAATTAGGAATTCTTCCACTGTGGTTGCCCAATTCCCCAGACCCTGCAGAGGCAGTAATGCAGCAACAAAATTTGCTCAACTTGGACATCCATTAGAAACTTGGCTCTATTAGGACGAGCTGAGGGAGTTATCACGTCATATTTGGACAAATCCAATATACAACATTCTGAATTTGCCTATGCTGCATGATTATTGATTCAACTGAAATCAGTTGTGTGGAAAGTACGATTCAAAATGTTATGAGCACTTTTCTAGATTCGATGCTGGCTACATTCAGTTTGTTTTATGGGGGCAAGACCTTGTTTATTCACGTCTGAATATGGCATTTTTTTTCAGCTCCCCAATTGAATTGCATTGAATTTCTGCAGCTGCACGCAACAATGAAGTGTCTATTAATAGATCCACTTTCAAAATTTGTTGCCTAACCAGCCACCATGACTGATCACTTTTGACCATGGCCTTGCAACTTTCTCCACTGATAATCAAGAAATTGCTTTCTGGGTAGCTAGGTTAGTTTTCTAGTGAGTTTTGTACGCTGAATAGATCACAGTGTCTTGGTATGTATCTTATAGCTAGAGTTATATACTACAAGTGCATACGCTTATGCCCACCAAATGTCTTAACAGTCTATTATGCAAAAGCACATCTTTAACATTCTTCTTGATGGTGGCAAGCATACATGCCCTATGTCAGTGAATGTGATTCTTCCAACAGGGGGGATTGTGAAATCAAACCGACACACATATTAACCTTATAACTCTTGAATACTTGACATACCATATAATGCAAGTTCAGGGAATCTCTGGTTGCCTCCAGCATGGAGAGGGTTAAACAGCAACCTTGATTCATTTGGGCAGGCAATGGGTTAATTCTATGTAAATAAGATCATAACGCCAAGGTCCTTATTAATTCATATTCCGTGTCATCCACGAAATAACATGACAGCTCACAGTCGGCAGAATAATCAAAATCAATGGATAAGTAACTTAGCAGGTGAACACAAACACAATGCCACTAATCAGCATTGTTCCAAATCATCAGAACTTGCAGAGATTAGGTTCCAGTGATGGAAAGCAATGGATTATTCCTAGTAATCCGGGATCATAATGATACGCACATATAAACAAGAAAATAGGAACGATACAAAATGGTACCATACTCTCCAGGGAGTTGAGAAAGTCATGTTCAAAGATGATATATTTTCTTTATGGTTGGACGAGTATCATGCAATTCAAATTCACAATCATCTTTCTTTAACAAATTTTAACAACCAAGTCAGACATTCAACAAATTCTATTAATATTCGATACGACTTTCATTGGATATGAAAACTTGATAAAAATTTAATATTAAAAAAAATATTCAATTACCATATTTTGGATATTTTTGTAACAAGGTCAACCCATTCCGCCTAGTTGGAGGTCAATAGGAACTTTTAAAAGTGCACCTTACATACCACTACACCCTGCTCAAACTCTGTACATGGTGGCAGGTACAATATAGGTCACTGGTACATTCTACACATTCCTCTTTCTACCCTGTAAGGAGCTCCCGTCTCATCTGTTTACCAATACAAGCCATCCTTGACATTCAAGTTGGGTCACTTCTCGGTAAATGTCAACTTCCATGACATGAGTTCAGATTTGTATGACATGGTAAGCATGGTAAACATGGTAAATATATCCAGCAGCCAATGTTTACCTTCCTACTGTAAAACCGCTCAGCAATTCTCAAGCTCGCACTCATCAGCGCATGTTCAAACAGTGACGTAATACTTGATTGTAAGCGAGAGAAACGGATATTTTTCTAATATGTGATATTCAAGGCTAAACATTTTAAACTAACTCTCTCCATGCTGGCGGCAACTGGATATGCCCTAAAGTACAGTGTCTGTGCCTAATCCAGCTTGGTTAATTTAGAGTTTAAAGCCACTTTTAAGATTGTTTCACTCACATCATGGCTTGCATGCATATGTACTGCTTGTACTAGTCTGGATT
>JAUTBT010030758.1:0-18911 GCA_032361225.1 Lepetodrilus schrolli | reverse complement strand
ACATACACACAAACACACACAAACACAAACACACACACACAAACATACACACAAACACACACAAACACACACACACAAACACACACACACACACACAAACATACACACAAACACACACAAACACAAACAAACACACACACAAACACACACACAAACACACAAACACAAACACACACACACACAAACATGCACACAAACACACACACAAACACACACAAACACACACACACACACAGACAAACACACACACACACACAAACACACACACACAAACATGCACACAAACACAAACAAACAAACATACACACACACAACATCAGTTGGCAATCTACTCATTATGTCAGGTCATTATAGACGCATTGGTCAATAGAAAAGGTTCCTTTTATAAAAAGACCCCCAGACACACATCTACATTCACCATGTATTGTTCAAGTCTGGTCCAAGGAGCAATATTAAAGTCATACAATCACGGGTTTGTTTACATATTTAATGGTCAAACGTATGTTTACATGAAAGTATGTACATTTGATGTGTCTACACAAGTATACTGGGTAGCCAGCTACATTTCCCGCATATCTCACTGGTTTTCAATATTTTCATATTTTATTATTTTTTAATATGTATAGTTACGTCTATTAGACTATAGAAAATTGAAATATTACAGTATATTATCAACTGATTATTCGGGTTTTACCGGAAATATAAACTGCAATAGCATTTTAACTATCCTACAGTGGTGAAAAGATATGTGTAGGTACAAAAGCGGTTATATGTATGCTAAGTGCATGTACTTTGCATTTTAAACTCCAATTCGGTCCAAAACGACAACTTAATCTGTGATTGTATGCTTTTCAAGCGTATATTAGTACCATTCTTCCCCTATCCATTCTTCCTCGAAAAATCATAATAGTACAAAGTGAACATTATCCTCAACAGTTATCCGGTACTTAGATAGAATTCTAAACGTGAATCCTTCCATAGCCTACCGCTAGTCTCAGAGTCTGCTAACGATACAATTATCTGATCCCTCTTTCAAAATTAGTTACTTGTGCAGAAACCATTCTTTCTTGGAAACCACCTTGGGAAACCAGACCTTGTGATAAGGTACAGGTAGCTGTAAGGTTGTGTGCTTTTTTTCCCATGCGGATAATTGAGATGTTTTGTCAATGGAAATCTGCGTCAACAAATGCATAAGAATTGAAATATCAATCACAGCTTATTTGAAGAATGCCCAGCTTACATCCCAGAGTCTCTGACTTGAAGGCATGTATTTAGCAACACGTTTGAAAACCGAAACCCTTCAATGGTGGATTATAATGTTCACGCAGTCATGCCGCCATGAATATGGGTTTATGTGAGGAATCCAAGCGGAAATCAAGTGAAAGATGCAGAAATCAAGAAATCATCATTATATCTCTCGAGTATCACGTGACTGTGTACTATCAGGTAATATATACCTGAAGAGTTCGTTAATGCCTGTGTGGTAGTGTGTGGTAGTGTGTGGTAGTGTGTGGTAGTGTGTGGTAGTGTGTGGTAGTGTGTGGTAGTGTGGTAGTGTGTGGTAGTGTGGTAGTGTGTGGTAGTGTGTGGTAGTGTGTGATAGTGATAGAAGCTGCTACACCTGTATTATCAGTTTCATATGAACTGTACATATGTCAATATCTACGGTCTACCTGAATACTTTCGAGGTGCGGCATAATCTTGTTTAAAGACCTATGGACTACAATAACAAAATACAGACACGACAACACTTGCTTAATTATTCAGATGGACATAAATGATGATCCTACATAAACTGTCCCATGAGGCAAACGACACACACCATGGCCCTGCCTTCATGGAATGCAGTCGTGCGTTGCGAATCGACAAAATGGGGCCATTTTCAAAGAACGAATATTTTATGAATAACGGAGGTGATGATGAGCAACAATAAAAACCGGACAAAACATGTAGCACGGTTTATTAATTCCACCGCGCTGTTCTTCACTCTAAGCCATTCCTTTACAAACAGAATTCGAACCCTTATACACATTGCTGCAAGACCTCTATTTACTATAAGTTAGGGTAATAGAAATTGAATTATCATTGAACTACAAGTGCCTTCGAGTGAAAAACGTACAGAGCGTATATGGCCAATAGAACCATTGAGATATGTAATCTCGGTAACGGTTAACAAGATTCGCATAGTGTTGGTTAATCTTATCTGAATTCGTCCCGCTATCGTGTAATATTGGATGAGAGGTGTCAATGGTATTGTGGTACGTTGTATCCACACAATGTGAATTCCATCTTTAAAGAAATCATCAACTAAAGTGATATATAAGTAGGCGGAAAGAGATGCGTCATATGCATTTTCTGTGCGAACAACATAATTTATCATAGATTCTATCCGATTTTTTAAAAACTACACCATTGCTAAGGCTACCTTAGAGTTACACCGTTCTGTAAAAGAGTGCCCAGAAACCATGCCGACATTTCTCGAAATAAACTTGAGTTTGAGATTTTGCTCAGCTGAGATTTCTCCCATTGACTGGTCGAGGGCTGTAACTTGAGTATGGGGTTGATTTTTCTCTCGAATTACAGCACAGTTAATGGGGAAAATCTCAGCTTAGCAAAATTTCAAACAAGTTTGCTTCGAGAAATCGGGGCCAGAATTCGAACGCATCGACCGATTCCGGGTGTCCCTATCCGAAATCAGTCGCGCGTACTTGAGAGCAGTATGTATATTTGTCCCAGTCCATTGGACGTCTGATAGCCTTCAGAGAGCGCTCCACAAGAACATGCTCTATTGTAGCGCAATGGAATACACTGGGGAATATAAAACAATTGATATAAAATTTGGAATGTTGGGATTGCCAACCATATGTATGTATTAGAGTCAAGCCAAGTCAATTTTTTTTCTCCACCACCCACGGTGGCAAAAGCGAATTATACATAATAATAATATATAACATTTCAAAATAATATGGTCACATGTAACTACATAAATATGTATACAAATATTAATAGGTGGATGTGCATGTATACAAGCTAGTAACTGTTCAGGTAGAAGTGTATAATTTACTTTTATTTGTCTATTTAAGGCATTTTAATTTTGGTCCAAAGACGTTTGCTATTGGCTTTAGTTCGTTAAGTTTCTTAATCAGTAAGATGCGGTTAAATGTGAACAGGTTTGTGAATTTCCGATATTGTATTGGAAAAAAATACCACCTGGGTCTCATTTCACGAAGCTCTCATAAGCACTCCCGTAGCGATCTCTTGTACATGGTGATCCTTCACGTGAGAGAGAGAGAGAGAGCTATGGGATGTATCAAGGAATTTATAGCTGGTATAAAATGATGTCAACGGTAACCTGTAGTTGTTTGCTTTCCGACATCAAACGTATCATATTCCTGGCTTTTACACGGGTTGGTGCTCAGCGATGGATAGATAGATAGATAGATAGATAGATAGATAGAGCTGTATAAAGGGACGGAAGGGCGACAATAATATGCTTTTCTGTGCGTTCGTGTGTCACATTTTCTCAGATGTTATCTCGATTGACTGGAATAATGCGTTCATGCATGGATATGCCAATCGACTGATCGCTGTACGAATACTAGTATAGACTAACATATATATTAGACTGGGTATAACGGTCAAAGGAAACGATATATTCTACTGTGGAATGTTCATGCACTCATGCGCTGATGCGAGGTAGGAAATAACACAATGGAACCTGTGAACCTTCGTTCGTGTAGTCCACTGCATGATGGGTGCTAGTATTATACGTACGCCAGTTCCGAAAGGTTGTTGCTATGATACAACATCTTTGATAGATGTATCTCTGGTGACGTAGGTGGGCAGAGGATGATAGACTGGTGACCTCTATCGAAAATGCATCTGCGCTGGTTCTGACTGTCAGATGGATCGAACGTTGAGGAGATAGGGTGACTTCGAAGGCACTCCATGGACGTGCTCTGTATGTATATAACGTTGTCGTGTATATAATATTCAAGTGGCGTCACGTGGAGATGTTCATGTTTTTTTCTCGTTTACCTCATGCATTGACAATCGGTAATAAGATAACTTTTTTCAACAGAAGAACAGATGAAACGCTGATCACCGTCATACAACGCCTTTTGTTATTAAAGATTATTTTCACCAACTAGCCAATAGTCGAGATTCTCGTCACAGAACGATCAGGGTAAGCATCAACTAAAAATCAAAGAAATAAATTAATGTATAATCTTAAAATTATTGAAACTGTGTCACGAAATATATTTTACAGTCCGAACCATCTCCACAACCGCCAAAGGAGCACGCACATTACAAACTGGTTCCCTGTCTGTGTACGAGCGCTTCAGTAGCACACACGATTAATTACTAGCTTAGGCAGGGTGCCAGTCCAGTATATTGTTGCACTTCTATGACGAGCCGATCACTATCAAACTGTCAAGAGTTTCCAAGTACATGTATTTGTTTTCGAGTGAAAAAGCTAAAACGTATATCGACGAAACACAGAAGATCCATTTAAAATGTATCTTAAAACAATTCATCTCTTGTCATAAATTAAAAAAATACATATTCATAGTTATTATATATGGTTAAATTACAACAATAAGGTTTAGTTATGTCAGAATTGTAGGCCGCTCTCTTTCATTCTTTTTGACATATTGTTCTTTCTTTAAACCTGTCCATTACAGATAACACAAATCGTTAATTATTGTCTTTCACATATATTGTGGGAAGCTATATTTCTTTGTTATTCGGGCGCGTAGCTAGGGGGTATATTAATGTGCAATCGCCAATACTGTAAAAACTAGTTTAATAGTTTTAAGAAATACAGTAAGCTAGGAAATTGATGTGGATGCGCCTGTTATTTTATTTGTTATTTCTTTTTCTTTCTTTAAGATGTCAGTCATGTCAGCTATAGATTGCCCCGTTAGTCAGGCTGTTTGCATAATGTTTCTTCTATGTGTTGAGGGAATTCCCGCTGGTGGTGTTCCGGTACAGGCCTACATACGCTGGACAGGTCGTAGGGAGATACTCAACTGATTCTGGGTATCGTTTCACGAAGCTCTCACATCTACTGTGAGACCATAAGCACTCTTGTAGCAATCTCTTATACAGGGCGACCTGCCACTTACGAGAGCGCTATGGTTTCGTAGATGATATCGGAGCTTCGAGAAACGATGGCCAGAAAAGCGCCATGGTCGTTTTCGCGACTGTCAGCAAACAACAGTGGTGGGGCTGTGAACAGGAAACACCGTTAGGTACTTCCAGTTGAACGAGGGACACCCGCAGATAGTCATCACAGGTGCGAAATTACTCCATTGTATGCTTTGCCAGTCTTTGTTTAGGATGCTCGAGGGTAGAAATATGGATATGTAGGTTATGATAAAAGTCGCGATATAATGTCATTTGAGCGAAGATGCTTAACAATAAAAATTCAATTGTAGTTTGACATGACTGTATTTAGTGTGTATGTGTGTTTGTCTGTGTGTGTGTTTGTGTGTGTATTTGCATGTGTGTTTGTGTGTGTCTGTGTGTGTGTGTGTGTGTGTGTGTTTGTGTGTGTGTTTGTGTGTGTGTTTGTGTGTGTGTTTTTGAGTGTGTTTGTGTGTGTGTTTTTGTGTGTATGTGTGTTTGTCTGTGTGTGTGTGTTTGTGTGTGTATTTGTGTGTGTTTTTGTGTGTTATTGTGTGTGTTTGTGTGTGTGTGTGTGTTTGTGTGTGTGTATTTGTGTGTGTGTGTTTGTTTGTGTGTGTTTGTGTGTCGGGTGAATGGGAATTGGCTATAGCTATAGCCATTGAAATCAATACATAGGTGAATACACCATTAGTGTCACTATGTAGTACGTGAACACACTGAGACAACAGGACATATTTAGGACGTAGTATACTTTCAGATCACACGACAAGGACTAGGGTATACTCAAGATACAGATCTTACACAATGACATTTGACACATTCTGGTCAATGGACAGCATTGACTATTCAGAACACTTGACATAATTAGAGAGTGCAGTGACGGCATGCTCAGGACACAATGGACAACTCAGACATCTATTATATTTGTCATTATGACGATAGGGCTTGCAATTATTCCATTTTATTATTTTAAAATATTCTAACATGATTTGTATGTACAATATCCTTAATTACACACATTTATCTGGCGCAAATATCCAGAATAACTTATTAGCTGCTTTTGGGGAATATTTGTGAAATGGGGTGAATAAGGATTATTTATAAACGTTACTAAATAAGTGAATTTAGATCAAGCTTTTCTTAGAGCTAGTAAATAATTAATCGACATCAAAATATCATATTGTTCTAATGAGGTGCTCATACCACGAAGGCAGTGTCAACGTGTGTAGCTAGTTATTTGTATATGAAAACCACTAGTGAAGTGTACAGTTAAAGGTCATACAGACTTGAATTGTATTCATTGAACATGACCTATATACAGAGTACACATTACACATGCCCTGTATACATAGTACACATTACACATGCCCTGTATACATAGTACACATTACACATGACCTGTATACAGAGTACACATTACACATGACCTGTATACAGAGTACACATTACACATGACCTGTACACATAGTACACATTACACATGACCTGTATACAGAGTACACATTACACATGCCCTGTATACAGAGTACACATTACACATGAGCTGTATACGGAGTACACATTACACATGACCTGTATACGGAGTAGACATTACACATGACCTGTACACGGAGTACACATTACACATGACCTGTATACAGAGTACACATTACACATGACCTGTACACGGAGTACACATTACACATGACCTGTATACAGAGTACACATTACACATGCCCTGTATACAGAGTACACATTACACATGACCTGTATACAGAGTACACATGCACAGCACACCCAGCATTCAGTGAGTTAGTAATACGTACATGATATAATTACAAAGTAATACCCCCCATTACTATGTCTGAGCACGTTTCCCGTATTGCGTGAGAAATGCAACATCCATCCGATCAACAAGAGACTTGAGAGTTTATTATGAGGAACATCTTCAGAAATTCCTTATTATCACCAGATAAACCAATAAAAAAAATCATCCTTGTGCCCGGCGATGTACATCGGAATGGATCGAGGGTTTATATTAATAATATAATGCCAATTACGCATGTCAGCATCCTCTAAACACACACATTCAGTCTGTCCGACATACGCCACTTGGCTGGTAATTAGGAACACTTTACATGATTTTAAAAATCCACTACAAGAACCTCTTGGAATGGTACCAAAGTCTAGGAAAACCAATACTTACTCAATACTAGTAAATAATTAAAATAACAGAAACACACAGCAAAAACATGATAGGTGTCCTGTTCCAGGATCCTAACACAATTCTAACAAAGATCCTGGCAGGACAGGACACCTGAGGTGAAACTGGATCCTGTTATGATTTTGTTAGGATCCTGGAACAGAATACCTAACATTATTTGCTGTGACATTTCAACAACTTTGGGTTAAACATTAATTCACGTTTTGATACAATCCCCGGGCCCAACGAGTCTTCTGTATTGCACGAACTGTCAGACCTCTTCACAATGTTCATGACGACACCTTTTGAGAATTTTATAATGCATGACAATTCGGCTTCGTATATGTATACGTGAATACGGATGTACATGGGTGTGTGTATGCGCTTTCCAATTGAAGACAATAGAAGTAGAAGCATTATGCATCTACATACACACAAACCTGCGTGACATCACTTCTGATAACGATATATTTCACCTGTCAGAATATCCATGATATTGTCATGTGACCAATTGTCATTGGCGCTCGAATATTTGTAAATCGCTGTTACATGACAGAACAGGACCCCTCCGCATATTTAGCAAAAGAGTGAAGTGAAATATTAAGAGGTTAAATAGACAGACGTTTTATTCGGCGATCTACGAAATTGTAATTTGGGAACTGGTTGGGTACAAGCATTTCCCAATATTGTGCCTTATTTTAGTGGCCCGAGTTAAACAGTTTTTGAGTATCGGTACCAAACAAGGGTTTGTAATATTACATGTTAAACTATTTAATTCTTTATACGTAACGACCTAACTGATCTTAATCGTATTGACTTGATCTCATATTATATCATTTATCTAATATGTCTGAGAACCTAATATAAGTACATACATTTACCATGCAGCTTTCAATTTCGGATTAGGTTCGCTTTGTCAACGTATGGTGAGACTACGAAGCAGGCCAATGAAAAGTACTCCACGTTTTATTAATTGCACGAGTGTACTGGCCATGACAATCCATGCTAAGTAATTTCCCTCAGCTTTCATTACGATAACGCATGAACAGTTTCCCAAAGATGCAGTCAGTATTGAGTGTGACATACATTCAGATGACATACATTGCTGCGTTGAAGGTCTATCCCATGTGTGGGCGAAATCATAATTGCTTGATGATATTGGGCCCGTAAATAGGTCAGGTCTATTTTTAGAATTTCCAAGAATTACCTAGAATCTACCAAGTTCCGGTGATAGCCAAACACGAGTAAGAAGCCTTGGGTTGACTAAACTCCAGAAACATATCTTAATACGCCGTTAATTCGGATTGTGCTTAAATTTATGTTCGATTCAGAGATGAATAATGGTTTTCACCATGGTCACACGTGATAGATCGGGATACAACGTAAGGTACGTAAATAAAACAACTGCCTCACACGTGTACGTTCTGACCAGAATAGTTAAACCGGATATGTATACAAATAGAATTTGACCAACTGATGCGCGCTATTTAGGCCGGTAAGCTCTGACCGTCATATCAGCGTGGGGATGGCTTGACGGTAGAGGGACAGGTCTATCAACACGTGTGTGACCACTGAGTGTGTTACCACCGAGTGTATGGCGTTCAAGAATAGTAAATTCTAGATTGGTATTCATTCTCGGTTGGTATTTAAGGAATTGATACTAGGAAGAGGGCTAAGATACCTCACCCCTCACCCCCCCCCCCCTACCCCCAACACACACACACACACATATAGTGTCATCACGATAGTAATACATCAGAAAAACATCTAAGTATCTCCACATCTCGCCCCTCTCCCGGACACCCCCTGATCAACCTACACATGCGTGTCACCCTCAGGCGGGTGTCCAGTAATGACACTCTAATACCCCATCCCCTCTCCCACCCACAGGGGAATTATGGTACCATACGTTGCTATGTTGCCCTCATCATCAAATTGAAAGCCGATTACCGGACATGAAATGACCACACATTCTGGACAAATCCAAGTAAACATACCAAGCCAGTGATATGCTGGTTTGCTTGTCCAAAAGACTTCGGAGATTGAAAATTGATCTTGAATTTGTTCCGAATTTTGACAACTTAATATTTACGGAAGAGTTGTGGCATCGTATTGGAACCCGATCCATTGCGTGGGTTTCTTATCATAGCCATACAAGCCCGCGGGTACCATTTTGGATTGTGAAACTGGATTTTGAATGAATGACATCCCGAGTTTGTTTTATTTAACGTATCTGTTTCTTATTTTGTCATTATCACTATGATCAGCGGACTGATATTATCGGCTGATTTACCTGAACAAAGCTTATGATAGGCGATCACTATACAGAATTTCCAGGCCGGAAAACATCGGGATACGAAGTGAAAAACATCCTAGCGGGTACCGATGTGCAATGTCTCCCTTCCCTCTCCCCCACTCTCTCTCTCTCTCATTCTCTCTCCCCCTCTCTCTGTATTTCTCTCTCCCTTTCTCTCTTCCTATTTCTCTTTCTTTCTCTCCCTCTCTCTCTCTATCTATCTCCAGTTCTTTCTCTATCTCTCTCCCTATTTCTCTCTCTTTCTCTCCCCCCCCCTCTCTCTCTCTCAACGAGGCAAATACAGACATAAAACAAACAACAAGATACTTTAATTTGATATCGCTCTCATACCTGCCCATCACATTGCTTGTCTTAAGGCTATATATCATTCAATGATTTCCAATAGTATACATACATACAACAACGCCATATTTCAAAGGTAAGCAGTGTTATGAAGAGCAACCTTGAACGAGCTCGTCCGGATATGTCATATCAGTCCTTGACTTAATGGAGGCTGATCACTCATTCTGCCATTTCTAAAACGGAGTAGTTGTAGCAAGTGTGTGTGTGTGTGTGTGTGTGTGTGTGTGTGTGTCTGTGTCTGTGTGTGTGTGTCTGTGTATATGTGTGTCGGTCGGTGTGTGTGTCTGTGTGTGTGTCTGTCTGTATGTGTATATGTGTGTGTCTGTCGGTGTGTGTGTGTGTGTGTGTGTGTGTGTGTGTGTGTGTGTGTGTGTGTTGGGGGAGGGAGGGGAGTATGAATTGAAGGTTGACTATCCTATATAATAGTAGAGGCATATTTTACGTACATAATGGAACTATATACCTAGCAAAGTACATTGTACACTGGACGTATATCGATCAGTCATGGCAGTCATATATGTAGTTTAGATGTTATGATATTTACACCAATAAAACTAGGATGTTTCCTCAAGAATGCGCTCGTGGCTAAGATTCACATAATATTAACAGTTTCCTTGACCAAAACATAAAATCCGGCCAATTTGATCTATCGATATTTTGTTTTTCATTATTTCATTCTTGACATGTTTACTCAGTAAGAGTATAAATACAAACGCGCGTTTTCAAGCAACCAGATCATTGACTTTAGACCAAGAAAGAAACCAGGTAAGATAACATAGACATAATACATAACATAATAATAAATAACATAATATGTTTGAGAATTTTAAAAATCTATTTTTGTTCTCTTGTTCGAGGTATATATATACCAAATTTCACAAAATCCAATGCAATGTACAGATATACTAGCATAGACATTACACAATAATGCTTTATGATTTCTGTTCTGTTCTTAACACGCCTGTCATCGTGATAGTTGGTTGGTTGGTCGGGGCGGTGGGGGATGTATTCATCCGCCACTCTCTATTTGACTTCCACATGAGAACACGTTTGAGTTGTATGAATTTTCGTTCAAAGTTGTTGGATAAATAAATTAACACACTCGCAAGTGTGTCATATTGATTTTACGACACTCGTGTATCACCCGTGTCGTAAAATCAATATGACACACTAGCTCGTGTAGTAATCTTTATTTACACTATTACAATACGAATAGGATGTTTTCAAAATGTTTCCTAGTTCCTGTTATTTTCGCAGATCAAACCAAAATAATGAAAATGCGGAAGCCAGCAATTTTATTCGTACTCGTAACTGCCATCTTTATGGTTGCTATGGGCGACATGTTCGGCGACAGTTGGGGCGATGGAGATTATGGCTCCATGCCGTGGGGCGGTAGGGGGTCCCCATTTGGCATGTGGGGTAGTGGGTGGAACCCTTACCAGTCGTGGGGTACGGGCTGGAACATGCTTAACCGATGGTACGATCGACGATGAACACATTTCAAGCATGGAAGGTGAGAATACGCATACAGATGCTATGCATAAATTTAATATATATATATGTATATACATATATATATAATAAGATATTCTATTATCAATTTTAATGATTGTAAGAAGTCGTATTTATTTAGATGTAGGATATGTAATTGCCTTTACCTCCCATATCAAAGCATTCACTTTTAATGTACCCTTTACAATCCAGACTATGTTTTCAAATTTCGAAAACAAAATACACTATATTCAGCAGTCGTAAGCAATGGCGATGGTGCAGACCAAGGGCGCTTACTATCAGTAGATCATATGAGAGGTAGTGTATTATTTTATGTACGCTTCTATGAGATCATGGTTGTCTTTTAGATGTCAACATCTTTTAGATGTTACTGTTGACACGTGACACGTAGCGTCAATAAGGTTATAATTCTTGCCCCCCCAAAAAAGAAGACAAAATACTAGCACAAAAAATTGCTTTTGGTAGCCATATTTGATTTACAATATTAGCTAAAAACGCAGCAACAATATTATATTTTATTTGGACAGAAGGCTGGCATGGTCACGTAGTGCGAGTCCAGAACTACTCCCAAGATCGTTCACAAATGTTGATAGTGGAGTAACATTGCCAAACTGGATACAAATGTATTTCAGTAATCACTCGACTTGTGGGTGGTCCTGTGACTGTCAACATGAACTTTCTTTTGTCATCATCATAGCTTGAGTCTTTCTGAACATCCAGTCTCACTGAAACAATATAATATTAAAACTATACATCATAGAATAATTAATTATAATCATATGATTATTTTTCATGTTTACATTGTAACATTACCCTGTGATTTAAAATTATAAAACTAAATTTGTTTGTAGTCTGTAATTAGGGCCTACTCATCTTTCGACTCGCACACGCACGCACGCACGCGCGCGCTCTCACACACACACACACACACACACATACACACACACACACACACACACACACACACACGCACTTCGATTACTGCAACCGTTTCTTTAATCTTCAATATATTGTAGGAAATACAAATATATTGGTGTGGACTACTTTTTAAATACATATTCTCATTGATACATAGCTGGCGATCAATCACAAATAGCAGAAATACTGTAACAAACTTTACTCACCAACGGTACTCAAAATAACCATCACTCATATGTTGTTTTCGCGGACGACTGCTGACCGCATGTATACATTAGACCATCCAGAGCGGCTGCAGCGTTTGTGATTTATGCTTCGGATTATTGATGAATGATGCAGATTTTACAATTTCGGTCGCGCAGCCCTGAATAATTCGTCCGGATTCATGAAGAGTGTAGACATATTCATGTTTTAGGGTTTCCGAAGTCCATTTTCTTTCGTATACCTGAAGATGCCGCATGATATTCTAATAAACTAGCACTATAAATACTGGTGTATATCCTGTATACTTGCTTGTTTTCATAAACTTAATTGAATTGCATTCTCATTACTGTGTTTCTCAAGCTAATTTGGTAACATTTTCACAAATACTATGTTATTTTACATGTTTGCACATAATATATGGCAAAATTAGGAATGTTTTTAGAAGAAAAAAAACCCGGCAAAAACAGTGTAAATAATGTGCATATTCAACTTTCAATTAGATGATATATATATATACATATATATTGCATTTCAGTGACCTGGTACGGATGGACAAGTAGAACTATTACGACCTCACGTGCGAATCCGGACACGACTTTCATTCTTCATCAGGTTGCATCTATTATCAATAGATGGTAGACATACAGTAGAGTTAACAATATAGCTGTTGTACATAAAGAATTACATATTTTCATGTTTTCGTTTTTTATTTTAACTTTTAACTATACCGAAGAACATGCATGCGCGAGACCTTAGGTGGCAACGAGACACGTTATTTGACGTTATTACAACGTTGTCTCAACGTTATAACTTTATGACAACGTTGTAATAACGTTTTATAAGTATATACTTAACAGTGAAAGACTGAGATTTCTCACTCCGAGAAAAATTATATAATCGACTTTTCACATCAACCTACATTATTGAATACGCATGCGCCAACACCGGCGTAGGATACGATGGATAAAACGAGTTTGAAAGGTGCTAGTGAATTATTTCGATAAGGTACGTAAAAAATGACGGCGGATTCAAACAAAGCGATGTCTTATCTATCTACGGAGGCCCGTTTTGATTTATGACATATGCATTCCGAGGAGAATTTTGAGATTTGGTGTCGGGTTGTCTGCCGCCGGAGTTTGCGTCGCTCTCTGCTCCCATAGCGTTCGTAGGAGGATTATCGCCGATGAAGTGAGTATTGCGAAGCATTATCACTACCCGGCCATAAACAGAGCCAAAGTGTTACCATAGCTACGTAATCATTTGTATACAGGTAGAAGTATCTATTCCTTGGAATCACATCAGCCAGTAATTTCCCCGGTGCCACACACAGTGTATGCATTGCATTGTGTTTGTAATTGCAATTGTCATAATAATTGCTAGTATGCATTCCTGTTGTGTAACTGTTGTAACTTCTATTAATTAGAAGCATGGTTGTAATGATTGTACACTTTAATGATTATCTATTGTGAATTGTAATTAATACATCACTATTAATTACCAGAATATGCATGTGAATATGCTATTGCTATTGTTTATGCATTTGTAAATATTGTACTTACAGTGGAAAACAATTACCGTAATAAAACACAGGGTCTAACCCTCCCCAGTAGCGTTGGTATTACTTACTGACAAGAAGCTGCTACAATAGTAGAGTGTGGCAGAGGTATGAAGGAGAACCCAAAGAACCTGCCAGTGACAGGCCTACATATTGAAGGATTTACCATGAGACAGGCGAATAAAGAATTCTACAGTAAGCAATAACACACGTGAATAAAGCCGTTCACAGATAATGAGTAAAGAACGGAGATAAGCGCTAGGACAATGAACAACGAAGGAAAGGCTTCTATTGAGCGCTCCCGTGAAGTTCCTCGACTGTTTAAATAATGTAATCTCTTTTTCTTCTATTCTTGGATTGTCGACCTCTGACCTACTGGGTTTTGAATATAGGGATACACTGTATGCAAGCATGTTTTGGCTGTACGTCAAATTATGCAGTGACTTTGCTCCGAGTCATTACGTAGTGGTTTATATTGTGAAGGAAAGCTGCCGTGTTGACGGTTGGCTACATGTACTTATTCAATATTAAAGTTTGAATTTGTGAATTCACCAACACCTGCAGTATATGATCTGATATCTATTAATAGAATGATATCTATAAATAGAATGATATCCATTCATATTGTTAGCATCGCCTTAAGTTAAATTGAACAGATTAGAAATATATAATTTTCACGGACATCAATGTTAAATAATCTAATGGGATTGTACACATAAACAAATAACATTCAATTTTAATTTAATTTTGAATACAATGCGATTTAGAACTAGATAATACTAGAATACCAGTATATAACTTACATAATTATGTCAAGTTGTATACTGGTGAGTGAGTGAGTGAATTTGTGTTTTACGTCACAGCGGGAATCTTTCACCCATACGTGACGGTGAACTAATTACCTATACAATATAAATGGGTTAAAAGTGAAAAGTTTGATTAAAAGTGAATATATGATTGAATAAATGGAATGATGAAAAATTGAATAAATATTGTGATTACAATAGAAATAAGTATGCAGAATGTACCTGAACAGGAAATAGTTGATGGACTTTCAATTCAGGGTGTTAAACATGTAAAACGTATCAGCATCAAGCGTAATGGCGACACAATCCAAACCAAAACATATGTTCTAACTTTCAATTCTGCCAAAGTTCCAACACAAATTAAAGCAGGCTTCAACATCATGCGCGTAGAGGTATACATGCTCTCCGTTGCTACAAATGCCAAAAAAATTGACATGGCACGTCAAACTGCACCAACCGTTTTCGCTGTTTTCGCTGTGGGGATGGTACACATGAGGGCAGTGATTGCTCAATGGCGCCAAAATGTGTCAACTGTAGCGGCCAATATATGGCATCTTCAAAAGATTGCCTAATTTGGATACGAGAATCTAAAATCACACGCTTAAGGCATGAAAATAATATCTCTTTCAAAGAAGCCCGTCAACTATGAGTTCAGCTGTGTCATATTCTTCAGCTGTAAAATCATCTGTTGCAAAAACAACTACCACTGCCTTTGTAGGATGTCAAACTGTGACTACCTGGGTTGATCGCTTGAACCCGGTGCCCTTAAAACACACAGACCCTGCATTGAGAGCATACCCATCCAAAAAGGTTCTTAAAACCACTACATCAACTCAGATTTCTTCACAATCAAATAAAAGATCTACTGTTTCTGACCAAGTATTATCAAAAGAATCATCATTACCAACAAGTCATAGATCACCAACTCCACCAAAATCAACATCCAAAGTGGAGGGTAAAGTCGCCCGTGCAAGGGTGAAGAGGACCCTATTGCTATTTTCAATAGGAATGATTCTCTCGGAGATATGGAAGTAGATGAACATCCATCTCTGAGTAGAACCAAGAGTTCCTCTCCTCACCCATACTAGCCTATGATTTGAATCTGACTGTCTTCTGTTTGCAGGAGACTTACTTGAAAAATACAGATAGTCAGTTTTAAGATTATTAGATATGTACAATTGTTATGCTACAAGTGATGAACGTGCATGTGGAGGTGCTGGTGAGAATAGGCACACTACACAGCGTAGAGCCACTGCAAACCAATATCCAAGCAGTGGCCGTACATCTTACCCTACACAGGCTGCTCACAGTTCTTCAGTAACCACTATGTTTAGCGATAGTAAACACAACATCACATTATATATTAATTTGCTATGGCAATCAAATTGGGACACTGAAGCCCACAACAAATTGCACCATTTTCAACATCTCATTGGTTTCACTCCTTTGTCTGGTGTGTATTGCCGTCAGGACGAAACAGTCCTGCAACGATGCCGTATTAGACACACATTTTTCACCCACTGTTGTATTTTAAAGGGCAAGGATAAACCTTGGTGCGATGGGTGTTAAAAGGACCTCATGGTCAAACATATCTTGCTTGAATGTGGACTTTGCAACTCAGCGTGCCGGTTTTTACTCTTCACTCAACCTTAAACATTTATTCACCCAGGTTCCTGGGCATTTCATCATATCCTTTTTTAAGTAAATTGGTTTATACCACAAGTTTTAATTAACCATTTCATAGTTATTATCACAATAGTTTTATCATTCTCTGTATTCACACATATACTTCATTTCTAATCAAACTTTTTTGGCATGTTTTTCATGCTGCATTTAATTTTAACTCATCTATAGTGAAATTTAAATATTCATCATCGTGTATGGGTTAAAGATTCCCACTGCGACGTTAAGCACCAAATGTGCTCATGAATATATTCAAAATATACAAATGTGAAAAATAGCCTTGATAGGTACCATTTTAAATACGATACATTGTTTATGATTTAATGGTTAAAATTCCATTTCAGAGTGTCCTACAGGAAGGTTTGGAAAAAACTGTAATGAGTTTTGCATGAATAGACATTGTTTGAACAATGCAAACACTTGTCATGACAAGACTGGAGCTTGTTTGGGAGGATGTGCGGATGGATATTTTGGACCAAGCTGTATATTTAAAGGTGAATATTGTTGTATATTTAAAACTTTACTTATTAAAACTCACTGTAAAATTAACAATAATTCACTCACTCACTCACACACAGACAATAACACAATACACAGTAGTAACATGTGATGCCACCTTCAGTAATTTGCGTACAGTGCGCATCTTTGAACTGTCTTACTGAGGACCATTTACTGCATAATCCTTTAACTGTGTGATTATCAAAGCCATACGAGGCTCATGAATATATAATATATATATAATATATGTTAATGAAAAAGGACTTTTAAAATGACTGAGGGTGATACTTCTGGCACGCTATTTAACTAGTGATCTTATAAGGCATCCAATCACAGTTTGTTGACATTAATTGTCAAACATTCATTTTACCTTAAAGTATATATATTTTATTTGTCTACACATCATCTTTTCATTTAATTGCTCCTATTGACATTCCTATTTTGTATTTATTTTTCCAGTGGAAATAAAATATGATATTAAACACACTATGAACAGAACATTCTGAATTGAAGAGCTCCACAGTTGTTATGTAGCTGACAACTCTAGATTGAACTTTAACAAAGGCAATAACTCTCATTTTAGTTTTCATAATTGTTTAACAATTACAGCATATTCTTCTAACCATGTGACTAACATCGAAGGGAAGCCCAAAGCATAGAAGGGTCATGAATATGTATCATATATGAAAACGATAAAAATAGGCACCATGTTATAAACAATCATTGAATGGTTATGATTCCATTTTCAGAATGTCCTACAGAAAGGTTTGGAAAAAACTGTAATGAGTTTTGTACGAATAGACATTGCTTGAACAACGCAAAAACCTGTCATGACAAGACTGGGGCTTGTTTTGGAGGATGTACAGATGGATATGTTGGACCAACCTGTATATTTAAAGGTGAATATTGTTGTATATTTAAAACTTTACTACTTATTAGGCCATAGATTTTTTTAGTTCCCTGGTTGATTGTTCCGCTTACCCAATTTATTACACTGGAATTTGTATTCAGTATGTGGCCGTCCTTATTAAAACGTAATTAAAGACAAAGCCTACATCCAGAAAAAGAACAAAGTGTAGAATGGGACAAAATGTACGTCCCTAAAATAGGTGGGGGCGTAACATACTAGGGCTGAAATCAGAAATGTGGATGAAATGACTGGGTGCTAAACTTCTGGCCCTCTATTTAACTATTGTGCTTATAAGGCAAACAATCACAATTTGTTGACATTAAATTGTCAAACGTTCTTTTTACCTTGAAGTATTACAGGAAGGTTTGGAAAAAAACTGTAATGAGTTTTGTACGAATAGACATTGCTTGAACAATGCAATAGCCTGTCATGGCAAAACTGGGGCTTGTTTTGGAGGATGTGCAGATGGATATTTTGGACCAACCTGAAAAATATGATATAAAACACACTATGAACGGAAAATTCTGAATTGGAGAACCCCACAGTTGTTATATATCTGAAAACTCTAAATCAAACTGTAGCAAAGGCAATAATTCTCATTTTAGTTTTCAGAATTGTTTTACAATTACAGCGTACTCTCCCAACCATGTGACTAACATCGAGGGGGAGACAAAACCATATGAAGCTCATGAATATGAATAATATATGTCAATGATAAAAATCTTTAAATCTGCACCATTTTATAAACAATCTATTGTATCATTGAATGGTTACAATTCCATTTTCAGAGTGTCCTACAGGAAGGTTTGGAAAAAACTGTAATGAGTTTTGTACCAATAGACATTGCTTGA
>JAUTBT010030748.1:0-18919 GCA_032361225.1 Lepetodrilus schrolli | reverse complement strand
CTAGACTTGCTTATCTGCTCTAGGGTGATATTTTGAATAGGAGTATTTGGGTGAGAACAAGGTGTGACACAGACTATAGGGAAATACTATTAGTAAGTCTTTATCTGGGGTACTAATATGTACTAGGGCAATAATATTAGGAAGTGTTCAATCGAAAATTAGTTCAATACAAGCTTTCTATGACATTAAAATGTCACAAACCTAGTAGAGAAATTCAACAGATTCGTGATTCTGTAAATAAGTATCAAGTTGTCAGTAGACTGAGACTACACAGACCATGACATGTGGCAGGTGTGAAGGATTTGTAGCTTCTTAAAGATTTACAGTATTTCCAGAAATGCAAACATTTCAAAATTGATTGTGCAGTCATGATTGTTATTGATGTCTGAAAGAAACTATTTTTTTCTACTAATTTTAAAGGGATTAATTACTGAATATTTTTTTCTGCTAGTTTGAGGGATTAATTACTGAATATTTTTAATCTAATAGTTTAAGAGGGATTAATTACTGAATATTTTTAATCTACTAGTTTAAGAGGGATTAATTACTGAATATTTTTAATCTACTAGTTTAAGAAGGATTAATTACTGAATATTTTCAATCTACTAATTTAAGAGGGATTAATTACTGAATATTTTTAATCTACTAGTTTGAGGGATTAATTACTGAATATTATTTTCTGCTAGTTTGAGGGATTAATTACTGAATATTTTTAATCTACTAATTTAAGAGGGATTAATTACTGAATATTTTTAATCTACTAGTTTAAGAGGGATTAATTACTGGATATTTTAATCTACTAATTTAGAGGGATTAATTAATGACAGCATATATGAGATACTTGAATTGTAGTGTGGGACATTAATGATAGTTGTTGAATTTAACCTACTTCATGTTGTAGGGAGGTTTAAGAGATTTTATCACCCAATACTATGTCTGTGCAATAATAGATATCACTTGTGAGAGATCAGCGATATCTACAGGCGATATCTACTGCTGTAGATATCGTTTGACCCAATTAGTGGTTTATTTGATTGTTCTACCATTGTGATGTCATTGCTGTAGATATTGCTTAACCCAATTATTTGATTGTTCTACCGTTGTGATGTAATCGCTACCATTGTGATGTCATAGCATTGCTATGAAGTCACAGTGCAATTGCACAGCAGCATAAACATTGACTTCGCAGTTAAATCTTTCTTCTTAAATGACTTGAAAATGATATTGGGTGATAAATAGAATCTCACCCTCGTGTCTTGGAATATCAAATATATCAACTCTCGTCGTTGATATCGTGTTGATATATTTGATATTCCAAGACACTTGGGCGAGATTCTCTCTATATATTGTCTGGTCCCTCGAATATCGAACAGAAATAAAAATGTTCTTCTATAACCGCTATATACAATGAACAAGTGCATGTGTATCCTAGTATATATATAGGTGACGTTCAATAAGAACATAACAGTGCACAATAAGACAGACGAATGTAGTATCATATGATTACGACGGCTGATAATTATACTGAAAAGGCTTTGCACTGAAGCACCCTGGGTTAGTTCATGATCCACAGTAACCGTATCGGCGAGTAAACCTTTTTCCTTAAGGACATAAAGTTTTGTTTAGAAAAAATTTATAATTTATTGTTTCTAAATATTGAGACGGGCCGGTGGCGGTGTCTATTTAAACCCTCAACAGCATACCTGGTGTCAAATCTGACCCAAGGGGTATATATTATTTTTCTATAAAACGGCCAATTCAACTTTGATTGGATAACTGCTTTGGTTTATAGTTAAGTAATATGAAAGCTTTATATCACAGAACAATTAAATAACTGCGGCCATTCATTTTGCGTTCTCTCCGCAGGAAAATCTATCTGGGGTCAAATATGACCCCATATAATGTTACTTGTAAATATGATAAAAAACAATGTTTTTAAGTGTAGGTATTTGTGGAAGACTTGAACTGTCCTGGGATGAAGTATATTACATGTAAACACAATGTGTCCATACATTATAGAGTATCCATAGTCTCGGAGGGTAAAAGTAAATCAATAATATATAACTTATATTGATTGGTATTATATTTATATGAAAGGAGCCCCTGAAATTCTTTACCCTGTTCTCCAGTAATCTAGACTTGCTTAACTGATTATGGGGATATTTTGAATAGGAGTATTTTGGTGAGAACAAGGTGTGACACAGACTAATACATTTACAATGGTATCAGATGGTATTTCTGAGAAAAATGCCTGATGGCACTCTTCTATAACATTTTGAAGATAGCTTGGGTAGCAGCCTCTGAGATATTGGAATACTTTAATTTGAATAGCCTGCAAATAGCCTAAGAGGACGTAATAACTTGGCAATAAGTTGGCAATGAACTTGCGGATGAATGGACGCAAATCCATATGCGAAATGTTGTGTACTGCTGCTGCTTTGGAAATGTGTTGTTAATCAGAGGAACCTGCTCCTGCTGGTGGTCAGTTGTGTCCAAGACAACAAGACAAGAAAATGCACTTCGTATGTTCATCATTTATCATTATATTTGCATGTACAGGCCAATCTACAATGACTTCAAGTATCACTCTTGACCCGGTAATGTGTACGGACATCAACAATTGCATATTGAATTTTGCACTTTTGTCCAATTTTGTGAGATTATTCTTTCGTGTTGTATTTACATTGTTATAAATAATGTTGAAATTGATAACGTGGTTAAATTTCATTCAAATTAGATAGTATATTTGGTAAATTGTTAAATCTGTGAAAATATATTAGTGTTTATGTATATATTTTAAAATTAAATGACCATTTAATATGCATTTTGGGAGCAAACATAAAATGACCAATGTTTCAGAATGTTTTTCACAGTTTTTCTATGAAAAAAATAGTTGGGGTCAAAATTGACCCCAGCTGAGCCGATGTGTGAATATTTACATACGTGCTGTTGAGGGTTAAAGTGGCAAGATCATCTTTGATTGGATAGGTCAAAGGTCACTGTCGG
The DNA here is from genome assembly GCA_032361225.1 of Lepetodrilus schrolli. Classification (NCBI taxonomy): domain Eukaryota; kingdom Metazoa; phylum Mollusca; class Gastropoda; order Lepetellida; family Lepetodrilidae; genus Lepetodrilus; species Lepetodrilus schrolli. The sequence continues at coordinate 15,913 of JAUTBT010030748.1, read as the reverse complement.
TGTTATTCCATATTCTGATACAATTAAGCGCTGTCTTATTCAGATGGCCCACAAGAGCTTCGTGCAACCCAATTCCAATTGTATAAGACTATTGTAGAGCTACAAGTATGTCGTGCAACTGGGCCTTGGTTTGCAAAAAACATAACGCGGCTTAAACGCACGGGTTTCCATTGTTTTGCTGGACAGCAGAATAATTTCCCGCACGGTTTCAGTCTGAACAGCTCATGTATTTCTATGAGGAGCGATGCGTTGAAGCGAACACCGTGTTAGGTCTGAACGTGCCTTAGGAAGCAATACGGCTGGCATCAAACTCTGAACCGGAAATGGAAAAACGAAGGAAAGAAGTAGCGATATTTCATGTTTCATTCTTCTATTAAAAAAAGTTAAATTAGGTGGCATTATCTGAGAAACGACAAACTAATTGCATATAGCCTAATGCACTTAAATACGAACGCAATATTCTGTTGTCATCTTGCTACTGTGATCTAGGTTTTAATAGATTAAATTAAATTAAGGTATGTTAATAGTAATTATTGTGAAATGGGTGTATATTTAAATTTCCCACATTCCAAAGTTAAATTAGCAGACAGTTTTACGAAAGTATGACACGTACAAGAAGTTCACTGGAACTCGAACATTGTCTTGTAAAAATAGACGTCGACTGATGGTGCTTGCGCTATTCAATGTGAATTAACATCAACAAGTTTCCTGTGATACTTACGTATATATTACTTTCTTATTAAAGATGCCCTCGCGCTTCTTTGGTTTAACTCACTCAGTACCAATCTATCTTGATGGAACTTCAAAGAAACTAAGTTCATACAATGCTATAGAAGATGTAAACAAGCGTAATAATGTACATCATCGATTTGTTTTTGTCCTTTGTTCTAACATGTAAATCTAATACAGTACTACCTATATGAATACCACGAAGTCAAGGGAATTCGATAATGCCCTTTCAAAGTAATAAATAAGTAATATCCTATTTCATCAGTAGCTTTATCATTAAATGTTACAATTTATGTATCAGGTCCAGAAATTACGAAACGTTTTATGAATACGATTGAATGCTCAACTCAAAGGTTTGTTCACAATCCCCATATAAAATCTTTGAGCTTGAGCATGAAATCGTACTCAAAAACGTTTCATAACCTAGGGACCTCGCTATGGTATACCGTACAACAGCTGACACGTTTTCTTACGGCACAACATATTTTACGAAACACAAATATTGTTTGATTGAATACATATAACCGATTACTACACGTACAAATATTCTCCAAGTTGTATAATCTCATGTTTACATTATTCATTATGTGAACCGCGAAACAAACTTGAAAAGGGAGATGATTAATTCCATTTGATAAATGCATTAATTTAATAAGCTGTAATTATATAAATAGAAAATAGAAATTTAGAAAATAGAAATAGAAAATATAAATAGCAAATATGTATGTATATTATATATCGCGATTCGCTTGCTGTCAGGCTGACTTATGTTGTGGGGCACAATCCAATTAAATCTCTGTGTGTTGTATTTTTTGGTTATTTTTCTTTGCAGAATGTAACTATACACTATTTGTCTTGTAGTGGCGACGGCATCTTTAATATTTAAAGTCGCTCATACATAATGAGTATTAATTTCCATTAATATTAATTATACATTTTAATAAATTACAACTGCTTTTCGACCGATGGAATCAGAGAACATGAAACATGGTTACGTAAAATATTATTCCACTAGTTTGCTTTCCGTTATGGATCGTTTTGTATGTTTGTTGTGGTTGTTATTGTTGTTGCTGTTGTTGTTGTTGTTGTTGTTGTTGCTTCTGCTGTTGTTGTTATTGTTTTTGTTGGTGGTCATGATGGTGGTGGTGTGTATGTGTGTGTGTTTGTGTGCGTTGTGTGTGTGTGTGTGTCTGTGTGGGTGTGTGTGTGTGTTTTGTTGTTGTTCTTTTCGTACTATGAAAGGCTAATAATATAGTGCTATGAGCAAGCTTTCGAGCAATATAAATAGGCTCATAATTATTATTATTATTATTATTTGTAGTAGTAGTAGGAGGAGGAGGAGGAGGAGTAGTAGTAGTGGTATAGGTGGCATGTAACGCCTAGAAAGATAACTTTTTTAATAGACAATGCAATTATGGGCACTAATATTTTTCAAATCAATCAATATTCATTATACTGATGACAGGAATATCCTTATCAAAATTTGAGCGGTATTAAAGGTTTCGATTTATTTGACTTTCGTATATAAATTGAGTATTCATTCACACAGAAGATACATACTGCTTTTTGTGTCATCTGTAATGCATCTAACTAATACATTGACATCCCTCCCTACTACGTCTTCTGACATATCTCGCCAATATAGGGTACTCGCTGTCTATTAATATATGTATAGGTTGGTCCTATAATACAAGTACACGATGTGTGTTCAAGACTTACTAGAGCATCTTCAGTCAGTATAAAGAGTGTAATTCTCATAACGTACGTACTACTTTTTGCTTGACTAAATTCAATTACGATTCTGCATCGAAATGAAGCAGTGAAGTGTGTAACATATATTTCCAAAGTGGTTCAAGATATACAAATGGAACATTGATTGGATTAACATGTCTTGTGGAGGAAAATGCATTTTAAAAATATGTATTACATTGTCGTATATTACATTGTCGTATATTACATTGTCGTCGAGTGGTCTTCAGTTGTGACCGAGAGTCCTAATTACTGTCAGCTATTTTAAAATCGACCGACATTCCAATGAGAAAAACGTTACGGTATCTCTGCCAAGTTATATCAGCGGCGTCTTGAAATGTTACCAGATAAACTTTCTGAAATTGATGCAGTGTCCTGGATAAAAGACATGCACCTTTGGAACTGATATTTTCTGAAACTGATAATGTTGCCTTAAATAACCTGATTGTGTAGCTGTTAGGTTAATGCATATACATAGGTAGCTAGTTCCGTTTTGTAATTTGTATTTGTATTTGTATTTCTAATTTGGAATTTGTATTATACAAATCAAGGAAATAAAAAACAATATAAAATAACAACTATTAGCACCCTCTACCGACAGCTCGTACTATTCAGCGCCATAATGCCACATGGAGCTACGAAAGTTCAAGTGGATCACTCTGTATGGCAGAGGATGAGCGTTTTCATACATGTACAAATTAGTAGCGTTTATAAATGCATTGAGTTATTTTCTATAAACGAAGACTTTTGTTTCTGTCATTATGTTTCACCCGCCTAGACAATTAATAATAATAATAATAATTTCGAAAAAAAACATTAATTATTAACATGAATATAAGTGAAGTGAATATAAGTGGGGTATTATGTCTCATTGCAAATAATAATTACATGACTATGATTAACGTTAAAAAAAACCCATATCGTAGTGTCAGAACAGAACAGAACATTTGATTCACTTTAGAGCCGGCTCCGTGGCGTAATGGTTAGAGCCTCGGCCCGGAGTGTGTCATACCAAACGACGTTAAAAGATGGTTGTTCCCCTGCTTAGCGCTCATCATTAAAGGGGTAAAGGAAGGACTGGTCGGCTCGGAGTCAGTATACTGTGGGGTATTCAAGTTCTATCTGCAACATTATATACCTCAAAGTGAGCTAGCACTATAAAACTGGTGGAAATCCAGACTAGGACAAACAGTACATATGCATGCAAGCCATGATGTGAGTGAAAAAGATCTTGAAAGTGGCTTTTAACCCCGGTGGTGGTGTGGTGGTTGGGTTTAATGCTTTGGCAGTCGCCTTCCAGCTTAGCTGATTTCGGCAGACTGGTCCCTCCTTGGGAAGCATGTGTCTCACAGCATGGAGCTGGAGAGCGTTGCTTTAAAGCCCAAACCAACCAACTATTTATAGTTGAACATGCAGGGTAAGATTGAATCTGACTCAACATTGTGCACGAACTCCATTGAATATATTGACCAATAAAATCACGTATTTAGGTGAGGGATATTGTGTACAGCTGCCTCGGTGATTTCCGTGATTTCAGACAATGGATAGTACAATATATGCCGTGTCACAGATAGTACAATGAATGCCGTGTCACAGATACTGTACTAGTAGTCTACAGAGCCAAGCGTTGGCCTTGAAATGAACGCAGTGTTAGGTTTCACAGCAGAAAACAGCAGGCTCATGCAATTTATTATCAATACCACGGGACAGGGGCCACAACCGTCAATATTGCTCAACCTGCATGGTGGACATTCTCGGTTAAGTAGGATAAATATAGTTCTGTGTTATAGACTTACAAGTCGGCGTCATAAGTAGACTCTTAACAAATGATCACTACCTCAGATATAGCCACAAAGGAGTATGGGTGTATAACTGACGGTTACGATCAAGGAGCAAGGTCTTCTTCATATCACGGATCGGTGGTTGACGTTTTTATCTTTCAAGAACATAATACATGAGGAATGTTACTGCCGTCAGATGTGGGGTACTAGGACTAATAAATAAATATCACATCGTCCAATAAGGGTACTAAGTTCATCTTGATGTGACATAGAAAAGAATACCCTATGATCTCTTGATAGTATTTATACTAACTTGACTTCATAGAAAGCATCTTCGAAACCCAAGCCATTATGGCTACTTAACATCTGTCAATTGTTTAGTAGTCACGGTGGCCGGTGTTTCGAAGACACATAGAAAGAAACAATATTAAACTCAAGAGGTTGTAGTTGTGGAACTGCTCTATTGTGATAACATGTGATATGATATCACAATAAGGGTATAGATCTAGTGATAACATCACAATTCTAGAAAGGGGAAATGCTCAAATCGAAATCTTTATGTCAAGCCAATGATATATCAAGCCAGTATTTGATGATAGGGAGCCAATATTTGGTTATAGGAAGCCAATAATCTAGAAGCCAATATTCTAGAAGCCAATATTCATCGACAGGAAGAACAATAAAGTATTAGGAAGCCAGTATTGTGTGATGGGGGAGAAATTACATAATAATTAATAATATTTCCATCGAAATGCAGGGCGAAGCTAATCTTTGCATATTTTCACCCAACAAGGAATGGGTACCCGGTAGGATGAGATGGAAATGTTAATGCTATCCTTCGTGCCTGAAACGGCAGCTTTGGTTGTATACTCTCTAGAGCGAGGAAGGAAAATGAGGGCATACATTCAAATGACTGGGGCAATAATGTAGAGTCGTAAGCAAACTATCGAGCGTGGATTTGGCGCAATATAAATGTGCACTATAGTAGTAGTAGTAGTAGTAGTAGTAGTAGTAGTAGTAGTAGTAGTAGTAGTAGTAGTAGTAGTAGTAGTAGTAGTATGATTAGTGTAGATATTATTGTTTGCAATAGGCCCATTGATATGTTTACATTTTCTTGTGGATAAACATGTCAGTATATTATAAATATATGTGTGCAATGTTTAACGATATGTAGGTATACCGTTTGTGCAATATGTCGCCATGAATATCTCATCAACAGTTGAATATCGACATAACACTGTCGTAGGCCTACTATAAATACCCTGTGTCCTGTTCCACATTATATAGGTTATACATTACTAGCACTCTTGCAGTTTTACGATAGTTCAATTAAATTGGTATTAGTCCAATTATTTCCATAAATGTAAAAATCCACTATGTAGATGTAAATGTCTCTTCTTGCGATTTGTTAAGTCTAGTATAATTTAGTGCGAATATAAGATACTCAATAAGTCAGGACCATCGTCATTAAATTGTTAACTTTATTACAAGCATCATATTTTATTTTATTTACTTTAGAATTTGACATTATCCCACGAATTAATTTTATTTTTAGCTCGCACAATTCTAATAAATACCGCTATGTCAATAGTGAAACAAGAACGTGTGAGTTTGAAATATATATAGAAATTATCAGAAAAAACGTGGTCACGACGTTCAATATAGTTTCCACATGTGTTCGTCGACTTCTCAGATTTCAGTTTGTTCTCTTTGGGGAAAGAGTTGACAGAAAACTGTCTGAACTGTTTCTATTTTTCACAAGTTACCACACGGACATAACCGAATTCATTACAGACATTTAGAAACTGAGAAGAGGTCAAATTAAACGTGACTTAATTGTGACAGAATAATGATTTCAAAATGGATTAGTCGAATATTTGAGTTGGTATTTAAAAATTATTATACCAAGCAATGTATAAAATATCTGGCAAATTCAGATATGGCTAGGTCAATAATTTATGGATGAACAATTATTAATATTTATGAATTAAATATTATGACTTAGTTTAAGCAAATGTTATAAATAATCTCCGTACATATTAAAGAAGCGGCATTATATCGGACACTTTTAACTATGTTTAAAACACTGTTAAATCGTCAACGCACATGTTGCTGATGGCACATTACCAAAATCTACTGGGATTTTGATCCGTTTTCACGAAAACATAAAGCAAACTTGTAATTTATTAATGCAAAAAAATACGGTGTATATTTAAATGAACAGGATTATAGTATACTAGTAGGTATCATTTTATGAAACACGAAGAAACCACATGACTACACGAGAGCTATGTGAGCTTCATGAAAGCATACCCAGACTGCAATTCGCGACACGTGACTATTCGTCATCAAGGCCGGTGTAAGGAATCTACTGTCGGGATCTGGCCTCAGAATACAATTATTTATTTCACTTGTGGAAGTGACGTCAGAAAACATAGTCCTCTATTAGATGGGCTTGCTTGCAAGTACAGTTTTTGCATATTTTTGCAGTTGGAATGGCAGATGAGAGTTCATATTGTCTGAAGGAAGGCTTCATTTCCTTGCTCAGGCCCTGTCGGCGGATGTGTTAAGTTCAGTCATCTGGAGTGCAAATTCTTGGACACTGACCATGACCTTGTTTACCCTCGCAACATGTGTAAATTTAATAGGGTTTTTGTTAACACCCCCCCCCCCCCCCCCTCAAGATTTCAGCAATTGTGCAGCAGAGTACTATAGAATCACGCAGCAAAGTAAAATATATTGTATGCACCATATATTTACTACGATATTTTTCTGTAAGTGCTAAATAGTGATAAACAAAGAAAGAAATTAATTGTGGTCTGAAGCGGTCAACCGGATGTTATCGTTTGGGGCGCTTCACACAGTATTATAACAAAACTTGTATAAACATGGCCTCAAATGTATGGTAGACTGATAACAATGATTTAGTGATAAACTAACCATTTTTTTAAAAATCGTATCCAAGATGAATTGAATTTCCATATTTTCCATCATATAACCCAAAGAAAATAATGCTATCTGTTAGCCACAGGGGTTTGGTGATAGAATAGTGAGGGGGGGAAATACATTTAAAAAATATTATAGATATTCTAGATCTAAAAATAAAGAAGAAGAAAGTAATTTATGTTTTTTTTTAAATATTTCAATAAAAAATAATAAAATAATAATAATAATATAAAGGAAACATGCTACCAGTCTAGGTCAGCCTCGCCTCGCAATCTAATATCTATAACACTCAACACTCGACTGAAACTTTAAATGTGCATATCTATTTTATTGTCAAGCTCTGTAGTTGTCTTAATGGCACCATGTTATGCTCTACGTGGAAGCAGTTCTTACCATAATATACATACTTTCAGGTAAAATACGTTTGACCAGGAAATATGTCAACAAACCTTGATGGTATGCCTATAAGGGCACAAGACAGTACAAATTAGGAAAACTAACGTAAATCCAATGGTTAAATGAATAGAGTACAATATGAAGATACATTTTGCTCGAAGTAAAAATTAGTGTTTACGGTAGTTAACATTCATAAACTGATCATCAGACTGTCAGCGCGCATGACAAAAGAATATTCGCATCATCTTCATTCATACTATCCGCATGATTATATGAATGCAACGTCACATGAAATCTTAGTCGTTATTGAAGACTGTGTATAATTGCCACCAACGTTTATGACAGGATCTACTGATGACCTTGACATTAAGCGGCGTTGTAGGAAAACATTCAGTGAATTTAGTCCTCGTTTTGGACTAATTAATTGGACTATAATTAATTAGACCGGATTATGATAATATGGAGATTATACATTCGTAAAAAAACCACATTTTCTTCGATATAAATCTGTTTGACCTTAGAATTGTATCTACATGTACTTTACTATAAACTACGATAACCTAATGAAAATAGGGAAATATATCCAAAAGATGCGACTAGCTAGTTCAGTTAAAGCGTGGTAATCGAAACACGAGAAGCGCTTATCGTATGTGTACAATTTGTTATATTAGGGATTGGCTTGGTTTACCGCTCTGATTTTCACTGATCTCGTAACAAACTACAGACCCTTGTCAGCTGTTCGTAACATCTATATCTATACTATACTAGTAGTAATAGTACACTCTATTGATCAACGAACCGTATAAAGCAGCCAAGGTTGATATATATGTGTGTCAATCTTTTGTTAATTTTGAGAATAACCTCATACTATATATGCTATCTTATATGCTTAGCATTTGTTATATACAGTTTATGCACCCGCTGCACCCATCGTTCTGCGGTACAGGGGTATGTTAAATATGATTACTAGTAGTACGTTGTACAAACATTGCACTTATTAATTAAATTAAAACCCATAAACCCCTAATAATTAGTAATTTAAACCCCGAGAGCCTAGTTCCTCTCGCAATGGTTGGATGGGTATGTTAGATATGCTTACTTGTAGTAGTTGGCCTACTTTGTGCAGACATTTAAGTTATTAATTAAACCCCATAAACCCCTAATGATATGTAATTATAACATAGAAACCCTACATCCTCTCTCAGACACAAACACACACACACACACACACACACACACACACACACACACACACACACACACACCACATTTTATAAGCATATAATGTTTTATTACTAATGTTTCTGACCACCTTAGCGTATGCATACCATTATACTGGAACCTGATCACCTTAAATCTTAAGTTATCCTACCGAATGTGTGACTCTCGTTTACAACTTTATTTTATATTATTTTTGGAACTATACCTAAGAATTCTACTTACAGAATAAGAAATTAAAACCTTTGATTATATATCCTATTTATTATGCGAGACATGATCATGAACGATACTAATTTTAGTAATGTCATGATCATTATTAAACTAATTTACGACGGTCATTAATAATATTCGTATGTGTCTGTATGTCGTCATGTGCGCACTATACGTGGAAAGACATGTAAAATCACAACTTGCATTACATTTAACCTAATATAATCAACCGTTATCTTGATAATAGGCATGCGGTATTCTCGAAGATTTAAATACTTTCATAATTCCCAATATGTAACATGCAATCCACGAAGCACTAAACTGAAAGCACCATACTATTTTATTTGTGTATATTTGCATAACTTTTTAATTAATGTTTCAACATATTCTAGGACAGTTATATGATTGTTAAGTGCATGCAGGCATCTTTTTCAAACAGCTATGTTATCGAGCAACTGACTCCTATTAAATACTGCTTTTTCTGATTTACTGATTAAACATTATTCCGTTTTAAAGTGTAACGACCCAAGATTTATGTCAGTCAGTTAGTCGGTCATAGAATATACAATGCACACATATAGTCTGGTAAATCCAACCGCATTTACCTCACACGCAACAAACCGGCGGCGGAGTAAATACGGCGTTCTCATTGGCTCATAAACCGGTTAACGGGTATAGCAACAGTGGCCCTCCTCACTATAAAGCCGCCTTCAATCAAAAGCTGGGGGATCAGCTGTTCGTACGGAAGCCGGCCGGTGAAGAAATTATCCAGACTCGGTTAAAAACACGCTGTTTTTCATTCATTATGGGAGACATTGGCATTGAAAATTACCTTCGGTCTGACCCTGCTGCAGATATCATTCATGATATCATTTTAGGAGCTAGGAGACTTAAGGTAAGTTTACTATATTGTTTATACGAATAGGTATAAGTACTTGTTAATTAATTAAATAATTTATAAAGAATTCTACCAGTTACAACAGTTTAGCCTGGCGGCTTGTGCTATGTATTAATGATTACTATCACTAATGCGCAATATGCAGAAATGTAACACACTAATTAATTTAGCTTCTTGATAAATTATTCTTTCTTTGTGCGTATATTTCTAAAAATGCATATACATTACATCCTCATACTTTTATATATGATTACCAATAATCATTTTGGCAAAGGTTTGCATTGTTGATTGGATATAAACATTATATTATTTTTACAAGTTTAGATGCCTTTTTCTATCTGCTATCCTTGACAGATTTATTGACATCATTGTCTTTATTAAGACTCGAGAAGTATTTTTATTTTCAAATGCAATTTGTAATAAGACTTTCAAAGATTAATGTGCTTTACACATGTACAACCATAAATAACATTGATCTTAAAGCGGTAAACATTTAGTTCTATCTATAAAAAGAGCGCCTAATCCTTTATTGTCACAAATAAAGTTACGCTCGTCTGATTGCTTTCATTGTAAAACGTTTTCTCGTTCCATGGCGTAGCCTCTGGCGTCCCATGGAAAGATGTATCTGTATTTAATTAATTATATAATTAGTAATTAATCTGATGTTATCACATACCAGTAGTATCATAATGCATGGGTATTCACTGATACCATGACCGCAAATAATATTTCCGCATTCCGGAAACCACTATTAAAACATATTCAGATTCCGCTTGTTTCCATCGACGGAAACATATCCCAGTCAGTTTCTAGACAAACCCGTTGGTTTCCAGATACGGAATCATATTTTGTTGCCAATTAAGGAATGTTGACCGTCTTGTTAACGCTTATTAGCTATTGAGGCTAATTGAATCACGGATGCTAGAAAGTATTCCACGATTCTCAGAGCGCTTCACGTTAAATGTGCAACAATGTTATTTCTCCCCAGTAGTTACACGATTATGCACTATAGTATTTGTCCAGTGTGAAAATAAGAAAACAGCTAGCTGCATGCATCTATAAATCTATCATTTCTCTATAGTATTTGTCCAGTGTGAAAATAAGCAAACAGCTAGCTGTAGGCATCTATAAATCTATCATTTTTCTATAGTATTTGTCCAGTGTGAAAATAAGCAAACAGCTAGCTGTAGGCATCTATAAATCTATCCTTTACCTTTACCTAGTTATTTCTTATATGGTGCTCAATTGACAAACGAGAACATATCTAATGCTTATGGTATAGAATACATGGACTGGAGATAATTAAATTGATGGAATACATGCATCATTGTATTACAAATCATATTGCCTACCATACAGCTTGATCTCAGAAATGCATACTAGTATACCATCTATCCGGAAAACAATAGTGTTCCTTTGCTATTCTGTTTATATATCTTAAATAATTGATATAAATAATGCTGGACTCGTTTTACCTTGTATAATACGATATCAGCCATATAGGACAAAGGGATCTTTAATATTGCGCCAAATTCACACCCAAAAGAGTAACCATGGCACTACAGTATTACCCCGGCCAATGGATCAGTTTGCCATTGCTTTCCTTATCAACTCCCTGGAGAGTATACAAGTCCTTGAGAGGACTACCATAAGTGTTTCACTTTTGTCTAATCCTGTTGAATTTGAGACACTAATATATGTCAATCAATCAATCAGATTATACAACCAAAGCTGCCATTCCAGGCACCAGGTGCATTAATAATACTAATAATGTAAGCATTCATATTCCGTCAATACGCGTGCTCTAAGTGCTACATTATTACTCCCTGGGGAGTATACAATTAATTTATTATATGTTATTTTAAGATTCTATGTCAAACCTTGGAGCTGAGCCTGTTTGATGAGATCGACACCTTCAAAGGACCGGCATCCGCGGCGGCCATTGCCAACAGGTGCGGCTTCAACCACGACGTCACCGAGAGGCTGCTGAACAACTTGGTGTGTCTGAAGCTTCTGGAGAAAATCAAGTCAATCGATGGTAAATATCAGTGACACTAGCGCCACTGGGAACACATTCCTGAAACACATCTCTCCGCCAAGAGACCGTAGAGCTCTTGTAGTGACCGGCGAATACAAGAGCTTTACGATAGGGTGCCCTGACCACGAAACAATCGTAGCACTACGAGTGTCGTAACTCCTGTGTTTTTATACGTAGTTGCGACGCTCGTAGCGCTACAATTCTTCTTTCGAACGGGGGTCAGGGCCCTGGATGACTATACTAGAATAGCTTTCGGTCTGGGCAGTTTCAAACTAAAATATCACGGCGGGACATCTATGCGAAGGTACCTGGTTCGAGGGTTGAAGTATCCGAGATGTAGAGCCCTTCACTATAATATAGTTTTGTTCGTGGATTCATACAAGTAATATCAGTGTTACTCTCTCACGAACACATCTAATCGAATAGTTAATACACAATATGTTTAACTTACCTTATTCAAACAATGCATACACCGAACGTGAAATTCTCTAATTTTGTCGATTTATTATTTATTTTATTTATAAAGGTGTCTATACATACAAGAATACAGTTGCAACCACGAAGTATCTGACCCGATCAAAGAAGCCAAGTCTAGTGGGGTGTTGTATTAGCGAGGTCATGATGGTTCTTCCAGCGCTTGACAATCTGGCGGCGGTACTCAAATCAGGTAACCGTCGTTCGTTTCTTTAAAAACTTTCTATGCCTCACTTCAGTAATTGGACTGAATTTTAAAACCCTCTCGTGCCTCAGTTCCGTAAATGGACTGAATTAAAAAGAAAAAGTCAGTGCCTCGGTTCCGTAAATGGACTGATGTTTAAAACCCGCTCAGTGCCTCAATTCAGTAATTGGAATGAATTTTAAAACCCTCTCAGTGCCTCAGTTCAGTAATTGGACTGATTTTTAAAACCCTCTCAGTGCCTCAATTCCGTAATTGAACTGAATTTGAATGCCCCAGTTCCGTAATTTGACTGCATAATTAATCACAACCTAATTCCAGTATCAAATCCTTGATTTATTGATGAACGCAAATATGGTCTAGCATCGTTGTATAATGATTATACATGTGCTTTGCTAGACTCGTCCGACACCATCGCTCTCCAGATGATGAAAGGGGAACAGAACAGCAACAATACGAAGAGCGACGACAACGGCAACAACAGCATGAAGACAAAGAAGAGTCCTTGCAGTCTCAACACAAACGTCGAACGTCAGATGATGTTTATGTCCACCATGGATGGGATTGCAGCGCCATGTACTCCCGCCATCGCCAGGGCATTCGACCTTAGTGCCAACAAAACGGCCGTAGATCTCGGAGGTCAGTGGACGGAGCCTATAGTTGCTGTCTTTAACTCTCTCTCTCTCCCTGCTGGACAAAGACACAGCTCTTTAGGGCGTATCTAGTTGCTTCCAGCATGGAGAAGGTTAATCAGCTCCCAGGAGTTCAATTGAATTACAAATGGTTACAAGCTCTGGCAACACGGAAATAGAAAATAGAACCGTGTTATTTTTTAAAAATGCTAGATTGGAAACTCAACTCTAAACATACTATTTGATATAATATTTGCAGGAGGCTCCGGGTGTCTTGCCTTCGAAATGTCGCGGACCTATCCCAACATGCACCTCACTGTGTTTGACCTGCCACACGTTGCCAAGATGGCGAAGAAGCTTCAACCGGAAGTCACTAAAGACAATGTTGATATTGTTGCCGGTATGTATTCTTAAAGGCTGTTGACATTATTTCATGGTCAGACGTATTTTACCCGAAATTTTGTTAGTACATTGATTTGTCTACACAAGTATATTGGGCATGCCCTATAGGTTTTCAATATTTTCTTTTTTTTTATCTCGCAATTTTAAATATATGGAGTGCAAAATATTGGTCAACAGTTTCTGCCTAATCCAGCAGGGAGAGGGTTAAATCAATTGCTGATAGACCTACATATACAATTCGCTGTGGTTTCTTCTACAGGGGACTTCTTCCAGGACGAGCTTCCTCCCGCCGACTTGTACATCATCTCTCACGTGATTCACGACTGGGAAGTGGCCAAAACTGATGTCCTGTTGTCCAAGGCTTACCAAAGCTTACCCCCAGGTTAGAAGATGTGCCTCACCCCATTGTAATTTGTTTTACTAGTATATGCATTATGGAGAGCTGTACCAAACTTTACTATCTTGTTCTACGTACACTGGAATATCGAAGTTTGGACGAGGGACTTTAGTAGAATTAGAAGCACAAGGCAAATTTGGAGCATACATGTAGATAATAATAGTAATAATAATAATAATAATAATAATAATAATAACAAACAACAACCATAATAATAATAATGATAATAATAATAACAATACTAATACTAATAGTAGTAGTAGTCGTAGTAGTAGTAGTAGTAGTAGTAGTAGTAGTAGTAGTAGTAGTAGTAGTAGTAGTAGTAGTAGTAGTAGATGCAGCGCAAGTAATATTAATACATGTTCTGTTCTACATACGTACGTAAATCAGTAACCATTGAAATTTGCTCACGTTTACGCACTTGCCTTCGTGAGGCAATGAAGCAAGTCGATTCTGACGACATTCCTTAGATTATGTAATCTACACTAGCTTTGAGTTGTGGTCATTTTATTGTTGAAATAATTTACTTCACATCTTGGCTTTGTTCTACTTTTCAGGGGGAAGTCTTTTGTTGTTGGAGAAGACGTTAAACGAGAACAAAGATGGTCCGCCCACGTCCATAATGATGGACCTCGTGATGGCCGTCATTTCAAAGGGAAGGGAGAGAACTCCGTCCGAATACAGGAAGTTACTGAAAAGACACGGTTTTGCAAATACACAGATTAGGAAAATCGGAGGGCTCAATTACTATGACGCTATTCTGGCAAAGAAACCATTCTAAAGCAAATTGGAACTTTGCCCCGAGTTCCATCCGCGATTCGTGTTCAATTGTCGTAATTATTGTCTTGTTATACTATATGGTATACCATTATTATTGTACACTCGTTAGGAATATGAGAAGACATCGAGTCACTACTGAAAGTAGTATTCGAAGCGTCTTCCACAGGGCAAATATGAATGATATCTTCCTAAAACACTTGTCTCATGTTGATGTGGTATATTGTGCATCGTTTGAACTTCCCGGTGTCATCTGACATATTAGAATAGAACGTCCACAAGTAGGAATGTCCGCCTGTAGAATGTCCGCCTGTAGAATGTCCACCAGTAGAATGTCCGCCTGTAGAATGTCCGCCAGTAGATTATCCACCAGTAAGTATGTGTTTAAGAACATACATGTATCCACTGGCTTAGGCTATCAATACCGCGGACATCTCTTTCTTACAACATGTTTGATGTAGTATTTCCTCTGTGATAGTTGTGCATATCCACACAAGTTTCTGAATTCATATTAAATATGAAGACTAAAATACTCACGTCATACATTTCAATGCGGAGCCTATTGCAACCTGATAAGAAATTCAGCCACAGACCACTGTATCGGGGGTTCCATTGTATTCACACTAATAAGACAGTATTAGTTAGTGCGAAGAAATGGTTCATTATCGCCGCAATGATTGTGTCAGATATAATGTATTAGCTATGTGATAGCTTCAGCAGATCTGTATATTTATCATTTTGTATATCGTGTCGTGTTTTACACTTTTATACATTTTGTATGAGCATTGCAACAATAAACAGTTAAAATGTGGACATGCGTACGTGCGTATGTATATTCCAAAACATGGTGATCAGTGGTGATCATATTAATAGCACATTGCTTCTATTTATTATGTTCGTCTCTCTCTCTCTCTCTCTCTCTCTCTCTCTCTCTCCATTACGTTTTATAATGTACATGTATGTCAACTCTGTATCTTTCGGCTGTATCAAACACACACACACACACACACACACACACACACACACACACACACACACACACACACACACACACACACACA
>JAUTBT010030737.1:0-18921 GCA_032361225.1 Lepetodrilus schrolli | reverse complement strand
CTCTCTCTCTCTCTCTCTCACACACACACACACACACACACACACACACACACACACACACACACACACACACACATGACACTTATCCGCGTTGTTTGCTCAACCACTTTACCACCAGTAAATCGAGAGCTTCTGGCAATATCTGAGACCTCCGTCTATGCTGCTTATCTCAGGGGTCACTCTGGTGTTGCTTCTGTGGTTTCAAACCCGACAAACAAGGCTCTGGCTTTAGTGCTGGAGTCGATATAGTACCCACAACACGTCTGGGATAAAATCTATTCGTGCTTGTTTCTTGAACGAGGAGTCTTATTTATTTGTACCTCCATTCGATACCCGACGTGAACATGACATGGAGCAGACGTTTTGCATCAACGGTACTGAATTTATGAAAAGCAATCGGCCGATGTATTTTTAGTTTTATCTTTACATGGAAGCGATGTCTTTGAAGATGGAACCGTGACCTCTAGGTGTCTGGTAAAGTACATGGAAGTCAAATATATTTTTTTGTTAGCCTTTGTATATTTTTCATTAATTTACATCAAAATCAAACACGTCTATCAACAATAGGATACTAGTACACAGAGGTTCAAATTCACGTCATGTATAGCAAATTCAATAAAGCATACGTCTTAATGTTCGTCATACAATACAGTCAATATAACTAGGACATCCTAGGTTGCCACTGGTAGGAAGAAAGTTTTAAAAAAAATCAGAGATTCCACTGTACAAGGTGATACAGTACTTGAGAGGAAACAGATGCCGTAGGAAAATACGAGGCGTATTTAACAATAGATTAACCAAGCGGATTGATTGATAACCGGTCATCAATAGTTGCTGTCGGTGGACATAGTAAATATGAACCAAACGTTTCACTGTAAGCTACAGACATAATGTTGCAGACTGTCAATACATATCCGCTTATCCAGACCAAACACTACGTGTATACCGTAACACATTAACATTAGCAGGAGGGAATCAACACTATTACGCGGGTCTCGCACATTTAAGCACGCACATAGAATACGAAACATTCCTGATTAACTGTAGAAGTCATTGCATGGCTAAATTTGTGTACCTTCAGATATGGTGTCTATGTTAGCATTCTTGGATGGATTAAATGCCAACCGTGTCCCAGCATAAAACAAGTATATATTATATATTATACAAGCTGCTAAGTGCACTTTTCAGACTTTCAAGTACAATTGATTTTAAGTTTGTAAGTTCCTAGTATATGATCACCTGGCACATTATGTAATTTGCATACATTACACAGTAATTAAAAGAGATGCTTACATATTTTATGGCTCATGGATAATCACACAAGGAGAGTAGTTAACATATACTGAACCAAAAAAGAAACTTGATTTGGACTAAATGAGACTTTGAAATGGATTTAAAGAAGGTAATTAATTGCAGTTTTTTGTTATGTTAATTCTTTGAGCTTAGATGACGCCACAGCAAACAGCGATGTTTCTCGGCACTTTATTTTAGATTATCACTCACTACGTGACGGTGAGTTGACGTAAGAAATGGACCTATATCTGTATCGGAGCGTCTAGCTCCAAGACATGCAGATTATTGGGGTGACCCAACACTTGAAAGATTCGAGAACCAATATGATTGAGCGATGACTGCGATTGCACAGATGACGTAACCGTATTTTGTCCATCATCAATACGTGACGTCACTAGCGTTGTTCCTGATCGTGGACGATCTACTGTTGTTTTTTTTAGCTGAGTACACGTCCTTAGAGTATGTATCGCCTGTTGGCTGCAACCAAACGCTCATTTAATGTTTTACGCAACATTATCCATACAAGCGCACCATTCCGAATAACCGAGTATAAAGCTTAAAAATGCATGCCATATTTTACCAATAGAGATATTTTAATATGCAGTGGGTTCAAGTTTATTTTTTTGTTCAGGATATTACCTTCTACCTTCCATATTTAGTAATATCATCTGGTATCATCTGTTCTGTCGTGACCTCCAACGAGTATCAGAAAACCATTATGGCATGCTATAGAAAAGTTGTGTTAATTATAAAATGGATACTGTAGTATGTATAAATTATAATAAATACTTCATTGTCTTCATTTTATAATTAACACAACTTTTACTGTAGTATGTATAAATTATAATAAATACTTCATTGTCTTATGTTCTCGAGTTGTCTGTTTCTGTCTGTCCGTCTTTCTTAATTCTGTCTGTCTCTGTGTGTCTACATTCTGGCTTTCTATCCGTAAAAGGACATGATGTCTCTATGTTATGTCGCTACGCTTTCCCATCACAACGTATCCAAGTTGGACTCAATTAACGTTCAGACAGTTTGTTTCTAATCCGTTGGATCAATGGGACAGCACCGGCGGGATTTCCTGCCTATTTCTGATACCAAAGTAGGCTCTACTGTACGACCATCGATCTCAGAGGGACGTCTTCAGAGGAGACACCGGGATGCCGCAGTCAGTTATAGGTGCGGTGTGTCCTAGTCGGAGAAATTGCTCTGCATCAAAAGCGTGCACTCTCCAGAGAGAGTCACAATTGTCATGTCGTCGTCTTAACTTCCGGTGGCCAAAGATTATCTATAGAAGCCGGATGAGTGTTGCATGCCTACTACACCAAGCATAGATTACAGGGGTATTGTATAATTTTAACACCTCTTTCACAGAGCGGCATCACGACGGGCATACGTAAAAGTGTACACGTATTTCTACTGTCTGTAAAACAGCTATCCATTCTTATCCTAGTCTTGAAGGTAAGCTAGTCAAGATCATCTTCCCCTAGTGATCGGTAGAACTCCCAGCCAAGGAATAAGGTGAGTCAAGATGGACAGCTAATGATCTTCTTACGCCAATGAGTGAATGATTATAGACGTTAACGTCGCTGCGGGAATCGTTCACCCATTTGCGACGATCTTACGCCAGTATTCGACACACTATTAATATCTTATTAACCCAGTGTAAATAGTTAGGTGCTGTATCGAGCTTAGGACACTCCAATACTGTACAATTCTACAATCAATATAATACTATTTACTAGTATTTACCTCCATTCAACTTACATGTATCTAAGTTAATAAGCAGAACACTGGCCTAATTCCACAGGAGATTGAAGCAATAAATCTCTGCGAGACGCTCGATGATACATAGATTTGTGAGTGCTACAAGCACGGTTACATTATTTCCAAATTCCTCATAAATGGGCAGTGAAAATACAGTAATGAATCATTGCATGTCTAACTTAAATTTGGAAGGTGATATTTCGTATAGAGACTATAAGATTAAAACAAGATCCAATAACGAATACCGGTAATGGAACATAAGTATACATTCTCAACTTCTCACCACACCGTTACTTCCGTTCGTTAACCGGAGCATAAAACCGGTGTCATGTTGATTCATGCACGGGGTTCATTATATCAGTTGCTATGGAAACAGGGTATAGGTTTTACCGTAGTGTAGTCCTGGTGATTCACGGCACATGTCAATTAAAATCGTTCGTGACACGATTCTATGTTTCTCTCACCGACATCCAAGCTTGACAATCGTACATAGTCAGAGAAACGCTATTGACAAATGACATTTGGGATATGTGTCATAAACGCAATTTGCCATTTTAAAACTCACATGGTACGATAATGACTACATGTCTATGAGTAATATATATGTCTTATATGACAATTTAGAAGCGGTAATACTGGTGTTTATGTTTTCCGTACTTAAAAAAAAGAAGTTTTATCTTTATTGAGAGATTAATGGTTTTAGATGTAATTCTATCCATTATTTAAATGGACCTGTTAAGTATTCTGGATGTTCACATTCCAATGAGGATGGAAATATTTCTTTATTTAGTTGTCCCTGTAAATGTCGGTTCCACGTACATTGCTGACAGAAACAATTAACATTGGGAACAATATATGAATTGATGTTTACTGGCCAGACGACCGATGCCATTAACGATTTATTTACAACGGGAAATACGCCTATTCGCGTGACTGAGTGGGGAATATGTCTCGTAATAAATGGTATAGTAGATTAGTAATTACGTCAATGTGTCTGAAAACTCCCTCGTCATCAACGACCTTGGAGGAAAGTATGTCCCGCGAGATATCGCGAGATATCGCGAGATCTCGTGGTCCAACGCAACGCAATTGTCCTCCTAGCCTTTCATCACGGATAACTATATCTGTTGCACAATTTCATTACCCTCACAGAGAGGCCCGTATCAAAAGCCGGATGTTGTTAAACTTTAACCAAATGATGACAAGTGGTTGTAACGGCCATAACCCGGGTTATTTAAAGGATCACAATGCCACCAGAACCAGTAATGTATCCGTATATATGGAACTGAAAACGAAGACTACGTCTTAACACTTTACGTTCACGAACCCCTTGAACAAAGCAGCATTACTCTTTGTAACTGTCCATGCACTGTTTCCACGTACTTTCTTAGGATATTGTACACCCTAGTAGTAGCAGCAGTAGTTTTAGTTTAAACGTATTTAGTAGTAGTAGCAGCAGAAGTTTTAGTTTTAAATATTGTATTCAAGACGAAATGGATCAGTTACATGTTACTAAAACTTAAATGAAAACCGCTACACGAAAAGAGAAAGAAAAGATGGGGAGAGAAGAAAGAAAGATTAAGAATGAGAGAGTAGTAGTAGTAGTAGTCATACATATAGTGATGGTAGTAGTAGTAGTAGGAGGAGGAGGAGGAGTAGTTGGAGCAGCAGGAGGTTATGAGAACAGTTAAAGGAGTCATGACCAATACTCACGAAATGGTACAGAGAAGCTGACCAGTGAAACAAAAACAGCAAATCGGCGATGGAGCCACTCGATCACATCAGGGTAACATAATTACTGGATCACATTGGACTACAAGTCAGGGTCGTACCACGATCGAACAACGACAGAAGCTACACACTGGTGCCTACATACAACGCATACCTCCGTATTGCTAAGGACAAGAGGAAGCTCAGCTGTGAACATGTGTAGACTCACATTTACAAGTATATATTGATCGACTGGAAGGTACCGGTAATCATTTCTAACTCAAATGCCAACGTTGAAATGCTGTCGTTGAAATATTTAGGGAATCTCCCGGTCCCAGAGAATCGATCAATGGTCTCGATACAAACCTCAAACAGAACTTAGAACACGGTAACATCCACCCCTCAGATATAGCTGCCGTCTTCAAACAGATAAATAGGGGCTCATGAGTGGTAATTTATTACTGATTTTTTTTAACGATTTGGCGAAACTGATATTATTTATATTAGTCCCAAGAACGTCTAAAAGAGGTCGAAAAAGACTTTGACAGCTCGCATGAATACAATATGGTGATTAATGCTATTTCACTAGTGAAATATTTATATTTATAGCATGGGTTTATTTCGCTCCCAGACACTATGTTATGCGATAAAACGCGGTATTGCCAATATGTATACCTTTATATGCAAATGGTATAGTGCGGCCATTGGTGCCATACTATCGTCATCCTACACGTTGGCATTATGGGGCAGAGCCAGTTATCGAATAATGAATGTAATAACACTATCGTAACAGTGAGAGATAGTCCAATATATATGTATGCATGTCTGGTCTTTTAATCCCATACTATATACGGAGGGAACATCCATTGCGCATCGAGTTATCTGAATGACATGCATACTCGCAGACTGCTTACAATGAATAGATTTCGTTGTTTTATCCAGTCCATTGGTGCCACTGTTCCACTGACACGTGGCAATGACAATCGCCACTCTGCAGTCCATCAATAACGCAGTTTGTTGCTGGCGCGTACGATCCGTAGCGGGGAAAACACCGGTACCACTACTTCGGGAAATTTACCGAGAACAGGTCGTATCGATCCCACGTTGTACCTCTCTGTTGGAGATGTGCACGTGACATTGCAGGATGTCAACGAGCGAGCCGTCATTAGCAAAGGCATAGCGTTAACACTTATTGGCTAATTCCATAACTGGTGATGCTTTGGAGGAATTAAGTCCATTGCACCAATAACAATCGCCACTCTGCAGTCCATCAATAACCCAGTTTGTTGCTGGCGCGTACGATCCGTAGCGGGGAAAACACCGGTACCACTACTTCGGGAAATTTACCGAGAACACGTCGTATCGATCCCACGATGCACCTCTCTGTTGCAGATGTGCACGTGACATTGCAAGATGTCAACGAGTGAGCCGTCATTAACAAAGTCGTTAACACTTATTGGATAATTCCATAACTGTTGATGCTTTGGAGGAATTAAGTGCGCTCGGAGACAAGAATCAGCGAGGCTGGAGAGCCGCAAGATCGCTGCACTTGTTTGAATCAACATCAAGGCATGTGATTAATGGCTTATTGGATGGCGGCGATCAGAGTGCTCGCGAGGGTCGTTAAGTGTATGTGTGTGTGTGTGTGTGTGTGTGTGTGTGTGAGAGAGAGAGAGAGAGAGGGAGAGAGAGGGGGAGGAGAGCGAGCGAGCGAGATAAATTGTGTGCTAACGTGTGTGTGTGTGAGAGAGAGAGAGAGAGAGAGAGAGCGAGAGAGAGAGAGCGAGAGAGAGAGAGAGATTGCCACGTACACACACGCACACGTGAGAGCGGACAGCACGCGCCAAAATAATGTCATCTCTCAGGGAGTACCATCACGCCACCTTACCTTACTATGATCGCATCAGTGATATTGCTAACACCCTCATCAAAGTTTATACTTTTGGGACGCCAAACGTATATGATGTACAAAGCGCATTACATTTGAGTCATCCAGAAATTATTGATAGAATTTGGCTTAAAACCACCGAAACAAACACGTCTGATTTGGTCCCCCGTAGGCATTCTCGTACAATAATTATAGACTTGATTCTGGGTAGTACGTTGCTAACCATTAGCGACTTAACGTGCTTATCCTTACCTTCACGGTGAGTCATCGTCTGCTTCTCTATCACGTGACCACAGTAGACGACGACACGTTTAAGAGAATTCGCTCAGATTCTTGTCGACCCAAATTGCCAAAATACGGAAACAAACCAGAGTCTATAAGCAGACGACGATGTATCGAGCTGCAGATATTCCGAGACGGTGGCGTCTCTTGAGATCATGGCTAGCGAGACGGCTAGATATATATCATAAAGATAGAACCGTCTTCGAAATCACAAGTTCCTGTCTTAATCCTCGTCAACAATTTGGCATCCGACTCCACGAGATACATACGCAACAATATTCATAAATGGCAATCATATCCAAATGGATTTCTGGTGTCCTTAAAAATGGATGTCACTTTGCCTTCAGTTTGGCCGTCTAACTATGATGGGAGCTCACTCCCACGTTCCCATTGAGTTCATGAAGTATTAATACGCATGCAGACGCTACCTGACGATGTTCAATAAAGTAAATATTCAACGTAATGTGTAGGCTGACGCACGCGCACACTAGTCTAACGAGCAGACGGCGACCGATAATTATACAATTCATAGATACTTTTGTTGTACGCGGATTCGTCGTACATGGATTTAAGGTTATATTGTCAATGGGCCGCTGTCAATGGGAGCAGACGCAGCAGTCGTCTGTTCCATCAATACGTTACGTGTAGTACTCCTGATGCTTGTAGAAGAGATCGATGGGAAATTGAAGGCAATTACATCATCTATTGTCAGTCCTATACTAGAGGTCATGTCCACCTAGAACATGTACTAGTATATTTTGGCCTGCAAACGGTAGAGTACATTGATTGAAGTAAGCTTTAATCATTAATCACAATATTGACTCAGTAGGAATTACTAGGTCGTCATACAAGGCAACAACGACCCTAGCCGTAGGAATAGTAAGTAGGAGTCACACATATACATATATAGATGTGCCTCAATATAGAACCCACGCAATTTTCTATATTCAGAAAATGTTCACAGTGAAATCTGTGACGCTGGTTTAGGTCTAGACTCGGATGCTGTCAGTGTATGGTTTAACAAAATCCATCTGTCAGCTCTTCCTTTGTCCCAAGGGTGGGAATGAGCTCATCCATAAATATCAAGCCCAGGGAGACCGAATAGATTACCCACGCTCGTCTGCTCGTCCCCAATGATTATAAAGTCAGACCCTTCCATCCTTTGAATCAAATCTCTGTCCAGTGGCGGGAAAAAAAAATGTGATGACGTCTGCTCCGCGAGAGACTGCGAGATCAATAGCGAGATCAGTCAGGTGAGAGCATAGCACCGGGTATGATCGGTCGACATAGTGTTATAACATTTCCACTGACGTTAATATGGATGGTCTTCGATCGTCTATTATACACCTGAAGAGAGCCAGAGAAACGACCGCCGTCTCTTCTGACACTTAGCAGAAGGTTAGGTTCCTCGTCTGTATGAAAATATTGCATTGATCACCGTGCCATTTCCAAGTGTAACGAGAAGATAAATTCCATATTAAGGTACCAATACCTCCATGGCTCCCCGCTACACAGAACATCCATTTCATACAAATAATAATTATCTAAATTGATCGCGTATTACCGTCCATTATCATGTTTGAGTGAAAACTATGGAAATCGCGAATAATCAGTAAGAGCAGTTACGTTTTAATGCCATCTTGCTTTCATTAAAAGGAAGTACAAATGCAGTAGGAGACACAATGTTGAATCACACCCACCTGGTCGATCTGCCTACATAACATAACGTTATTGTATTAGGGCTATATGCAGTGGTGCCCATAGCAACGCAGTCCACTGTGGTTACATTTGTATGGACATCCAACGTTCAATTACAACACAATGATACGTCATTTATGATTTACTGATTTATATTCGGTACCATTGGCGATATTATCTTGGTAAGGGGGCGGGGGTGGGAGTGATACAATTGCCATGGAATTCTTTACATAATTTACAAGTGTAGTCACAAACCAGAATGGTATTGATCGGATACTGGTGCTGGCTTCAGTACACGAATAAAATGTCAACTCATCATATAGTCACCACCTAGTAATCCAACTGAATCACCCATATAACTCAACCTGTCAAAAGTATTAAGACCATCTACCAACATCGTCACGAGGCGCGCATAAAATATATTCCATGCTTTTCACATGGCTACAAGATCAGAAGGCTCTGAAACTAGTAAATCCAGTATTGGCGTATAGTGGTCCCCGGTCACAAGGCAAGACAGTACGCGCTGGTCGATGGAACACTTATCAAACTTTTATCAAGACCAGATCGCAGAACCTGTCACGAAGTCCCGTAGTTTAATTAAAGTTGAATTAATGAACAATTGGTACTGTGAGAGAACAGTAGGGCAGCCACTATCTCCAGCCATTACTGGGTAGACGAGGTAATCGTATGATATCGAACATGCAGGGTCCCGTTGCGCAAACCACACTCAGTTCGCATAAACCCGCACGCCTACATAATATACTGTATATACTACATCAATCCACTTGACAGTAGTTGTACATAAAATGAATGATATACTGTTGTGTGTCCGTATACCAACTGTGGTAGGAACGAATCGCCAGTTATATCTACGATGTTGAGACATCTACCTACATTTGTGAAATGCGTTCCTAACATCAAAGCGAAGTCAAGAAAGACAGACATACCAAGTTCTTCCTTCCCAATACATGTATCGGAAAAGTAATTCAATTAAGTTGCCAGAAACGTGCCTTGAAACTAACGCGGGTGATAGAAGCCTATACAGCGTTAAGTACAAACCTATATTGCGGACGTACAAACCTATATATAGCGTTAAGTACAGACGTTATAGCGTTAAGTACAGACATACCGTAGAGGAACTAAGACGAACGATTGCGGTCGAAATGGTGAAACCATAAAGCAAAAAGACAAATAGAAGCGGGGATAAGCTGGTAAATCGAGCGAGGTTGGCATCTTACTGATGGCGTGTTGCAGACAGTAATACATCTTATATAGAGAAACTGAGGTACTGAAAGTTAGCTTGAAGCTGGCACTCAAAATGGTGTGTTCGTTGCTTGTATAACTGATAGCTCTGCTTTCTGTTTTAGTGGGTTACTTGTCTAATGCTATAGCGGATGGTTCATTATTCATAACACACTGAGCGAATTTAGTTCAACTGATCAACATGAAGCTTCTTCCATGCTGCTATGGTATAGGGTTACGGCACACAATCACAGCTATATTTGATTTACTTGTCAAACGAATTACGAAAATCCAAACTTGTTTTTACCACAATACAATGGACGGGAACATATGTCACCACATACCGTTGAGATAGACATTTGGTGGTGTACCTGGAGGACCAAGTATAGATGCTCTTCAACTTCCAAGAAAGAGTTCCTTGTTTCAAATAATGATATATATATATATCATGAATGATATTGCATAGACGAAATAAGAGAACATAGAAAAGACAATGCATTGTATGTATACTCAACAACATTACTTAAGGGCCATAAGCCTTTTTGGACAT
This sequence comes from Lepetodrilus schrolli, assembly GCA_032361225.1. Taxonomy (NCBI): domain Eukaryota; kingdom Metazoa; phylum Mollusca; class Gastropoda; order Lepetellida; family Lepetodrilidae; genus Lepetodrilus; species Lepetodrilus schrolli. Next base: position 8,491 of record JAUTBT010030737.1, on the reverse strand, counting down.
GTGTATTTAGGTGTTTATGATTTTAACAATGAAGAATTTCCAAACGTCTACTCCCGGCACCTGGTACTCCTCAAGAACTTGCAGATACATTGGATGAAACATGGCAACACATTTCCCAAGTTGAAATCCGAAATTTGGTCGAAAGCTTCCCCAAATAATATCTTCTAGCCCTTAATTAATTTTGTCGAGTATATATCGGATAGACTGAGCGATACATATGAATACATCAATTTCGAATATGTATCAAGAATTATACGATTATCTCGCATGAGTAGCCTAATATAATGTTTTTCCTGTAACATCTGCTAATAACACTCTATCCTAATATCTGTTTTGGTACATCCGAAAATCTAAGTTCATTTTGTCTTCGAACGCGGCAACCGTAGCTTAAATTCTACGCTGTGCTCTAATCGAACCAACGATGCTCCAATTTGCAACCGGAAGAGAAACAGTTTCACTCCAACCTGCCGATTCACTGGCGCTGTAACCAAGAATGGCGGTACAAGATTACAGCGGAAGACGATCCCAGTTATCCTTGTAAAAGCACTTGAGGTTATTACTGGTCACCGTGGTATTTTCTCAAAGATGATAAAACATCTCGACATGAGACCGGCATCTTCTAAGAGGTCCAAACCACGGGAATTTTCATGACAGAACAAATTTCCCACGTGAAGGACATGACCTAGTTATTGGGAAATCCTCCCACACACCGGGAGATCGATACGAGGGTCACATGATCTGCAGGAGCACCTGGAGAGAGGATCAATACTAGAGGATACCCCCATGAAAGACAGGGGGGGGGGGGATGTGGATGGGCCATTAATTAGTAGGGAGTGAGGGGCCAGGCAAGATCGCCTTGACCGAATACTTCAGGATTTAATAAAATAGTGTGTAAATGTCTTGGAATAATGTGTAGATGTCTTGGAATAATGTAATAGACTAGCAACATCGTGTTTGCAATCTTGCCTTAGAACCAGATATGCCTCTAGAACCAGAAGATCGATCAAATAGCTGTTTCGCGACCTAGAGTATTTTTTTAAAAAACATTGCGGATCTAAATATAGTCTCTGAAGCGGTTCATGCTTAACTCGATCTAGAAATAACTGATAATGGATTGTATGCAATGCACGAATAGTAAATCGAAAGAAATAATGTCCACATTCACAAATTATGAACTGCGTGTGGTATCAAATAAGTGACGTTACCAGTGAATGTAAACAATGTGAAGTTTTACGTGTGTGGTTATATATTGATTGATTGACTGTTTTCTGTTTGCCACGAACGCAAGCACATCCATCAATGGGGGATCATTAAAGATGCAATACAACAGCTTTATGTAAATACACTGGTGCTAGGGTGAAATCTTATTGATAACGATTGAGAAATAACGGTAACATCTTCATATGACCTGACTGGGCATCACTTTATCATAGATATATTAACAATTCTTGAAAACGGCTCGAAACTCATAGATATATGATCAGTAGTGGTCTCAACTTGAAATCATCTAACGTATGGCAGCAGATACTGCATCTCGCGAGGGAAGGATAGAACTCCGAGCTAGATCACGTGGTATAGGGATAATGTAGTTATTGGGACATCATGGCTTATGGACAATTAGATAACCTATATATACTCAACAAAATTAATTAATGGCTAGTAGACTATTGGGGCATATAAGTTTAGCTTTATATTATTTTAACAAGGAAGAATGTCCAAGCAACGACAGCTTCTAGGCACTCTTCAAGAAATTGCAGATACACTGGAAGAAGAATGGCACTAAATTCCTCAAGCCAAATTCCGAAATATGGTACAAAGCTTCCCCACAAAATCTCAACTGGCCCTTAATTTATTTTATTGAGCATATAATGCATTTTACGATCAACTCATTTCAGTCGTAAGTCAAAACAACCCCTTATACTAGCTTCTAAAATTAACTGATAGTAAGAATGGAGGGTTTGGTAATAAAAAGAAAGAAAAGGGAACAAACAGTAATATAAAATAAGGGTACGAAAGCTGTTTCTGAGAGGTGACATAATTCATATGGTCGACATAGGAACTCTGACAATTTGTTAGGCGAGAAAGCTAACAATAATTCGTGTGACATTAAAAAGCCCCACTCGCCATTTGTCTCATCATGCATTCTCAAACCCATTGCATATGCTAGTATGGACAGAAGAATCCGACAATTCACTCTTTGCATCATTGATGGTATGCTTCGTGAGCCGGTGCGACTAGTTAATGAGGGACGGAGCGAACCCGCAACTAGTTTCTATCTTCATTCTCTACAGACCACGAGTTAAGAACTTAATCAGTAATGATTGGTCAATTGTGCGGTAATATCGCAAGTGATCAGATGCGATTGGTCTATCAATATGTATTACTACCTCGTACTCTTTAAAGGTATACAATCACAGATTAAGTTGTCGTTTTCGACCGAATTGGAGTTAAAAATGCAAAGTACATGTACTTAGCATACAAATAATCGCTTTTGTACCTTCAAATATTTTTTCACAGCTGTAGGATATGTAAAATTCCATTGAAGTTTACATTTCTGGTAAAACCCGAATAATCAGTTGGTAATGTACTGTAATATCTCAAATTTCTATAGTCAATAGATCTCTGAACACGGCCAAAATATCATTTCACGACTACTGGTACCAATAAAGCTACGTAACTATTAATTTTTTTAAATAAAAAAATATTAAAATACTGAAAAACCAGTGAAATATCCGGAAAATGTAGCTGGTTACCTAATAGACTTGTGTAGACACATCAAATGTACATACTTTCATGTAAAAATACGTTTGATTGTATGCCTTTAACGTGGTCTTCATGACATTTGACCCCGCAAAAGAATAAGGAAGAACCGTCATGATTGCATTCAGCTAATTCAAACTAGTTCTAATAATGCAGTCTTACACAAATGCGTGCACACACATCAAATAATGGACTGAACACTTACATTAGATACCGGTAATTAATGCAAGTATACTTCAAGTAATGCAAACATTCTTAAGCTAATTCACGCATTCTTCAAAGGACGATCGTATTCGCAAAAGGATAGACACATACTTCTTTCACACTAACAGCACTGTTTTCATTGAAAGTCAGTATATATATATATGCCAGACACCGACACCTATATTGTCCCCAGAGCCTCGTTCTGGGAGAAACTATCTTCCTTCTGACGACGTGCAAGGCATCCTTTCTCTGTTTAGCACCATAGTATTTCCCTTCTGAACACGACCAGAGTAATAACATAGCCACGGACGTGCACCGGCCATTCGTCTTTCCGTGGATAAATACAGTTACCTCAATACATCATTAGGAATATCCTTCCTCATTGAAATGAAGTCTCACTAAATCAGCGTGTAGACATCCTGGTGTGACGCAGATTTGTCATAATCCCGGTGATCAGCACTGTTTAGAGGTAATAGGCACGACACAAAATGACAATTTAATTATCTCAATGGAAGCGCTTATAGCGAAGGTATTTTCATCAATGAGAGAGAGAGAGAATAGAGAGAGAGAGAAAAGAGAGAGAAAAGAGAGAGAGAGAGAGAGAGTGAACGAAGTCAGTTTGGGATTAAAAACGTCATTTATCTTGAGATAGTAACGTGATCCATTATTATTTTACAACTATAAACATTATAATAATAAATATATTATTGCTCTTTCAGCACTATACAACACATTGATTCTCTTTAAGTTGGATAATTCTCGTATTCGATTTCGTAGCAAATAAACCAGGCAGCTATTATATAAGCAGTAAATACATACATCATCCTACTATAGATGAGTGTGTTCGTGAAGACGTTTCAACCATAGACCTTGTTCAGCAGAACTCATATTGTCACCAAAACGTCAATACACGTTAACAATTGTTTTTCAAGACAGCTACCGAAACAACAGTTCACATTTGTAAGGACAATTACGTTGCTTCTCTGGCAGGACATGACACAATTGGTCCAAAGAGCGAATTGACGTTTACCTGTTCTCACACGACGTACTAATCGTACAATGCGTTTTTTTCTGGACGAGACGCCTTTACTGAACCACGTGACCCGCCGCATACGCCACTCTAACCTATCAGGGGAGTTGGATTCTCACTAGTGTCAAATCCTTTATTCAACATTGGGATCATCTGGTATTTATAATCAAACTTTAATGCCGTACGTACCAATGTCGCCTGTACATTAGAATGGATATCCTCGTAGAGATTTGTTTATCAGTACACGAAGAAGACGTATGTTGGCATATCACGCTAATTCAATAATATTCAGATGCCAAGGTTTCTCATGTACACTCAATTGTTTTCTGAAGTCATATGTACAAGATGACATCAATTACATTAATATATATATTCATTATATTGTAAGATACAAGCTCTAGTAAACCAAACTAGGATTTCTATATGATGATATGCATTTAGTCCTACTTCAAATGTCCTATTTCAATGTGGTTAAAAATATTACAGCTTATCCCCAAATACACTGGTTAATACTAACAAGCAATGAAGAATTTTATTCAAAGATACTTTGACATTTAAATGAAGAGACACCCTCGGCCGTCGGTCTTTACATGTATCACGTCTAATTCCACTCACTTATATCTGGAGGACGCATGTCCTATATCCCCCACACCGCGGATGTAGCTGCCTCAAGGCGTACCCCCCCCTCACCACCACCCCACCCCACCCCATTCCACCCCCACACACTGTACTCTAACTGCTTTAGTACTAGGGGATCACCAGCCAGTGGGAGGGGGGCGGGGGCGGAGGCGATATATTTGCGCCACTTCCCGACGGCATACTTTCCTTTTGGAAGGTCCCCGAGAATGTGACTTCACCTTTAAAGCAGCCGAGTTCATTAGACGTTGGCTGGTGGAGTAGCTGATGAACCTGACTTTTTTTGTATACGTTTATTAGATTATTTTAAAGTCATAGATGTGGCATATACGGAGGAACATTACGGTGTACATGTCAGGTGCCATCGTTAGATCTGCGTGACCGACCAATCGTGCTGCATTATAAATGGATCAACCGTTGGCGCCACCATCGGTGGATTGCTTAAAAGTCAGCGGATGGCAACTTTTCATATATTTCGTACGGAACAACGTTCACTGTCTCTTAATATACACACCAGCAAGGTATTCAACATACGGTACTCGATGAAGTGCAGACTTCCGTGCACACATAATATTGTTCAGTGGAAACGGTTTATATTCGTTTTTTTCTCTCCACATATTAGCAAAATGTATGTTAATCGTTTGTTTTTTTATCAACACATGTTTAATTTGAAACTACCACCATATCAAATTACCATGACATATTTCTTTTCAGAAGAAACGTTAAATTTCAGCGTATGAAATAATCATGTCGCCAGTAATGGAATGAAAACCAAACACAAGCAAATAGCTTTCTACAGTAAGTGCTGTACGAACGTCAGTTTAGGAAAGACGTCGCCCAGGAGACTCACCTAGTGTAAATATGTGTCTAGGAATCTGGTATGTCCGCTGTACCTGCACATATAGAGGAGAACGTGGAGGCTGACATAATCAAAAACATATTTCTGACTTAATCTCTTGCGCCTAATAAGTCCTACAGTTTGACCACATTGGTAGCTATTGTCATTCATTTAGTCCTTGTCAAATACATTGATGGATTACATTTTATTTGAAAAATTGACACTTCAAATAGGAATGGCAAAAACGTTGAAGTGTCAATTAAAAAGAAAATGGAAAAAAATCATTTAAAAGAAAATCGAAACAAAATGCCTCCAATGACATTGACGAAGACTACCATTCCTGACGTCATGACGTATTTCATCGTCATAAGGAACCTGCGGAAGTAGTCCAAAACATGGTACATAAACTTTAAATCTGGAAGCCAATGTAATATACATTAATGGAGTATATTGTTCTGTAACATACATTAATGAAGTATATTGTTATGTAACATACATTAATGAAGTATATTGTTCTGTAACATCCATTAATGAAGTATATTGTTCTGTATCTTAGCACTGCGCCAAACAACATGTCAGATGAAGACTTCGATGGTTGTCACTGGGAAGATAGTAATTACTCTAATGCTCAACAGCTTTGATGGTCAAATCCTGTTCCTCAGTCTTGGTGGAACTACACCTGTTAATACTGTGAGATTATGTTACTTGTCTGTACCATATATAATAACCGGAGTTTATACACCCAGGGAGAAAGTTCTATAATGAATGGTTAAAAAATATATGATGTATACCAAATATGTCACTGAATTCCCTGGTGTATAATAACCAGTACAGAATTGACGTAAATAATCACATAATCAATACCTACTAGTTACAAGCAAAGTATTAACAGTGTCAGTGCAATATAGACTAGCTATTTTATGGTTTCTACTGTGTACGGCCACACATTAACAGCGTGTGTAAAGAGCAGCATGACTCGTCATAGCTTATAACTGAATTGTTTTGTGTCATTGGATGTTTCCCAGGAGGTCATTGCTAGACAACAGTCGGCCTCGTCGTCTCAGTGTTATCCTCTGTAATAAGTGAAAGTATTTACGAGTGCTGTATATCCCTGTATATCACATCTGTGAGACCCAAGCGTAAAGACTGCTATGACGTAAGTAGGTATAGTGGACGTACGTGGTACGTTGTGGGCATAGATTTTCAACTGGGGTTTGAGCCACTTTCCAATATTCTTAATATACTAGTATATCACAGATTGTCAGCTTAGGGCAGGAGGAAACCCAAAAACATCCGTAATTTTGAATAGTGCAGTAAACCTGTAAGCACCAGATGGTACTGACCATCTTGCCTAGGCCACGTGATCTTGCTCGCTTATAATTACTCGCTACGACAGTAACGTAGTCATGCACAGCTCGGCGTTCTATCCAATGTATCCTTCCCTGGGGGATATGGGTACTGACAGACCAAGGACGATAAGTGCACGGTACAGAGAGCGCACATCATGATCGCGTCGGTAAGGTAATAAGTTTCACGAACATTGATGCCGGTTTCCCGGAACGAGATTTGAACCTGGAGCTTATAGAAAGGACGATGCCGTTGGCACTGAGGAATAACGCTATTTATTGATGTCTTGACATATTAAGTAGTCGGTGACTGGTGGAACTGGAGCATGTTATGCAATATAGATTATTTACTAGATCCAATACCATACACTTTGGGCCTAACTGTGTACACTATTGCTATGACAATAACGCACATGTACATTATATTGATTTTACTGTACAGTATTGTATTGTATTAAAACCACACAAGTGATTATGTATTGTATTAGATAAAGTGATTTTTCTATTTATAAAAAAATAGTGATTAACTGACACAGTACTGCAATTGATGTTTGGTTCAATTTGAAAAACCTCGCAATGTTGAGCAAAACGACGTTTTATGACTGGTAGTTGCTCTATGAGCGTAACTCATTCTTTCATACGCTACAGCCGAAGTGGCACCTGTGTTTTAGAGGATGGATTGATCTCAAGCTCTCGAGCATGAATCAGAAGGTTTTTGAACGTACCCTTTAGCATATGCATATTACATACAAATGACGAGAGCAAATGAAACAATGACATATTTCAATTCCTCCTCTCCCTCCCCCACCCGACCCCAATACCCTTCCATCCCCCCTCCCCACTTCTTCATCCGTGGCCTTGCTACATTACTGATATTGGTTCTCCTCTCAACCCAAGACAGCCTCGAGGCGACTGAAATAAGGCGGGAAACAGCAGACGACCACCATGACTGTAACACACGGCAGCACTCCCCCAGTAATCCCCAGTCCTTAGCACCGGAAATCCAGAAAAGCCACGTATTTTTAATCACTGGTTTGGCAGTCGCCCCACAGTAGACGATACTGTCCACCATCTTGGATTTAGGCCATCGACCCGTACAACCGACAACGAAAGCAGCAGACAGAGATTGTGACTGGTCATAGTGACAGGCTGTCGTGACGGCGGCTCCACTAATACAATATGTCTGATTCAAAGAGGACAATGCTTGCAATGTTGATCAGCTGGAGAGATGGAGGCAGATGCCTCGTGCTGGGCATTACTGGGCTTAATGATTACTCGTTGTGATGGAATGTCATACCAGAGACCTTTCAGAAATGATCTGCATCAAATAGGAAATACAGTAATATGTTACTGGACATCCGGAAATAATGGTCGCCTCTAGAATTGTACTTGTGATGCAGGTCGAGATTCCTCTAGCTTTCCCTGCTGACCATAAGGCTAAGTTACTTTATATATGGTATGGTCTTCCCCTGACCAAATCCATATATAAGGTAACGTACGGTCATTAGGGAAGACTAGAAGAATCTCGAGTTATCAGTGATGATGACTACAGTGTAGAATTATACCTTCGCCTTTAACATATATATTCACTATATTGGATACTAATGCTTTGGTCACAATGATCGGCCGGTATACGGAGATATGGGGTAATCGGGAGTACACCGCTGGTTTTGACCA